>OMNO01018995.1:0-11766 GCA_900303215.1 Trachyrincus scabrus | reverse complement strand
CATTGACGACCATCCTGCCTTCACTGTCCGGCAACTACTAGATGTGTGCCGCCGAGGTCGGGGATTCCAGTACCTGGTCGACTGGGAAGGTTATGGCCCTGAGGAGTGATCCTGGATTCCACACAGTCTCATCCTGGATTCCTCCTTAGTCCGGGAGTTCCATCAAGCTCATCCCAACAAGCCTGGTGGGTCACCTGGAGGCTCCCGTTGAGGGGGGGTACTGTCAGGGCCATGCCCTCAGTAGTTCTCATTCTGTGAGAGTTTTGGGGCCGTGGTTTACGTTTTGACACTCCCCCGGCTTCCTGATCACAACTTCAGTCTACACACCTGTTTGCCATCAACTCATCAACCCCACAGTATATCTACCCTGGTTCTACATCCACTCATTGCCAGATCGTTTCAACCACTGCGGTAGTAGATCGTGACAGTGTGTGTGTGTGTGTGTGTGTGTGTGTATATATATATATAGAGCATTTATATATTCTACCTGTAGTGTCTTCTTGCAGTCCCACATCAAAGGCCAATTTGTCTGTTGACGAGTGGGAGGTGGACAGACAGCACAAGTACTGCAAAAAGGAAATGATCATGACAATCATTTGAGGAAAACGATAATTTGTTTATCAATGAACCATACATGATTGAACCTTGAATGTCAGAACCAACATGTGAACAGGGAACAGAGCTCCAGAATGTGTGTAGCCATTCTGTTTAACAGCTATATATATTCTCCCTGTGGGAATATTGAATAAAATGAATGAATAACATTGCTTACCATCATCAATCCATTATTCTACATCACAGTACGATTACCCGGCTAAGGTAAACATTGAGCATTGAGTATACCAATCGTCATAATATCCGTGATCCGAGAGTCAAGATTATGAATATTAAAATTATTATTAGGATTATTATGAGTTAAAAGAAGGAGAGGACCTTTTCAATTAAAATACATACTTCTGAAGGTGTTGGCTTTGTTATATGCATTTAAAGGAAAGCACTGTTTATTAGTTATGGATAATTATTAGTTAAACAAAGGACAAAAAAAGCATGAATGCAGTAAAAGTATAGATTCTTGAAAGAAGTAAGAGTAAAAGTATTGTCCACCACTGTTACTGACCATCCCACTGTAGGAGTGTCGTAAAAGAACAGCGTGTCCATAAAGTAAGGTGCGATGTCCGCCTCCCTGGGCTGTCTGGAAAGATAAGATAAGATCAATGTACAGTAGAGTCAAAAGGGAAATGCATCAAAGAGGAAAAATGTAATTAAAAATGAAATAATTCTCTTAAACCCATTTTGCCAAAGTTTGGATGATCACATCTGAATGCCGTTTGAATTGATTGAGATGTCCAAACCCTACCTGCTCTTTCATGACCTGTGAGACTTGGATAGAAGCGTCTACTAAATAGAGATAAATAATTGAGCGTTTGTACACTTCTCAGTTGAAATGTGTACAGAGGCAGATGCAGTCAACCAGAACAGATATTCTCACAGAGCATTTCACTCAGTAATATCTGACAGATGGCTATGGCGTTTCTAACTAATTACATTCAAATTACTGCTCTTAAATCTTACCTACAGCACCTTTAATTGTACTTCAAATTCTTATGCTATACATTGGCCAGCTTCACAGATATACACAAAAAGTGAAAGTGAAATGGTACCATTGTGTAATGCAGAAACAAACAGAAATCAGCACAGAACACTTCCAACCAGATTAAATAGTGTAGTGGGAAATTACTCAATTGTATGCAAGACTAAACAGAGGAAAAGTCAAATGATACTTGATAACATGTACTACACAAAAATGATCTTACCTTCATCATAAATTTCTGCCAGAGCGCATAAAACCAGGAAACAGAATGTTAATAAAAATATAAATCCACTCCAAATTGTATCATTGAAGTATAAAACCTCCAATGGGTCTAGCACGCAAGTTAAATATGTTACATCACACATGGGAAACATAGTAACATTGTTTATTAATGTTATTAGAACCAGAAGTATTTGAAATTTCCATAGATAATTAACAATTAAGTTAATGTACGGATTCATTTGCAGGTCGGTTTAGCAATGTAATTGTGGAATTGTAACAACGTGTATGGGTATGTTGATGTATACATTTTTATCCAGCAACAGCTGTTATATGATTACATTTACAATGAACTAATTTATTCACATATTCTGTAATCAATTACAGGGTGTCCTGTCTGGACCACTGGCAGCTTAATGTATACAGGTCAGTTCAATAGGAGGAGATGGGGTGTTACAAGCAAGACATTCATGTTTCATATCTTTGCACTCATTTGTATTTCTGTATGCCAATGTGTGGCATTCTTGCTCAATACACAGGGATACAGGCATCAAAAAATGAGTAATATGTCTATGCTAGCTCCAGCTCCTACTAGTGGTGAGTCGGAGCTCAACCTACCCTAGGCACTGGTACGCTCCATAGACTGTACAAAATATGGACGTAGCGTCCGTGATGTCACCCATTGGTTTACACACAACCGTTATGAAGCCTTAAATTTCACGTTAAGGGCGCCGCCATTGCTTAAGATTTTTGGCAACCAGCAGTGGAAACTATCCATATTTGGCACATTGAGGGCGGGAATTGCATGGCCGCCTCACAGTAGTCTATGGCCAAAACGAACTATTAATATTCAATCCATAATAACTTTGTAATGAAATAAAACTGTCAAACGGGACCAAAATAAATAATATGGAGATGAACAATAATGAGATTCTAACGGAACAAAGAAAAAACGTATTGGCTTTATATTACTGAAATATGATGAAATCACAATTTTCCCATTGACTTAGAATGGTGACCAGTCTTTTTGCATCCAACCACCACAAGCCACCTATAAGCCGCTAGATGAACTACACATTAGTCACTTCCACCAGGGCTTCACAAAAAGGCAGTCATGGCTGCAGCTTGGTACGCTTATCATGGACATGAGGCTTTAGCCATACGTAGGGGATCTATGTTCCTATCGCTCCCTTTCTCTCCCAGTGCTTATTGGCGTCCTCTCTAACCGCCTCCCTGTTACCCACTCTGTCCTGGCCGACATCATTCCACGCCTGTCCCATAAGAGTGATCGTGTTGGCCTCAACCATGTGGGAGAGTAACTTTCCCAGTCTACCTCAGCCTACAACCGCTCACCACATAAATGAGGATGGTGTTTGGTTGCTCCGTTTGGCTATCTTTTACACCAGGACAGACAGCCCTGTCTAGGTTGCACTCTGTCCACAGAGACAACAAAGGACATTCCTGTGGGCTACATTTGATCCCAATTTCCTAGTCCACCAGTCCAGTAGCCCTTGGTTCTTCACATACTACCGCCAATCCTTCCAACGCTATCCATTTGAGGCCACTTTCAGAAGAAGCACCTAGTCTGGAAGACATGCAGTTAGGAAGGACCAGACCAGTCCCATCCCTGCTGAGTATCAGAGGAGCTGCTAGTGTCTACAATACTACTGCATATGATGACAGAAACGAGTCTTGCATACAGAAGCATTGCATATTGTATAGCATTTTTTTTTACCAGCCAGACACAATAATACACATACGTAGGGGGTGCATTGATGGCATGTGTACCTCACACCTCATGGTATCTATTTGCTAATCTTTTGGTATATAGGCATCACTACACCACACCACACCACACTAATGCATACTAGCGTGCTTTTCAATGTGCATGCCAACATGCTAGTGTAATGCCAGTGTGGGTAGCAAATTCCTCCGGGGTGCCCTCGATTGCTCTGCTGTATGACGTAGTGGGTTCTAATTGATTGAAAGTTTGTGCTTAGTAGCCATTTTTTTTGCCACATTAATAAAATGCAGAACTTTAATGTTAATTAACGCATTAAAAAAATACTATATAAAATACATGCCTGTCTTCATTTACGTTAAGTCTCTCTTTCCAGGGGTTTAGCCTATGCAGCCTAAATAGACGGATAGAGCTAAGATTAGCATTTGTACCTAGGCAGTGTGATTCCATTCCGATTGCCCCCATGTGCAAGAGATTATTTAATTATTTACAACCAGTAAATGTTTGACCTTAATTGCCGAGAATATGCACTTCATATCGTAACTTCCACTTGTTTCCATAATATCTACTACACTAGCCATGAGCCTCGTCGATTCTCAACCAATCAAAAGAGCGCACAACGATTGACGTTTGCACGTTCACAATAGCGAATGCCGCTTACCGTGGCAACAGCAACTTTGCGACTTGATAAAGCTGTGGGAAAGAGACACAAAGCGAACAGCTGTGGACACTGAAGCATTTTGGTTACAGTCCGGTACATAAAACGCTCGGCCCATGTTCGGGCTCGGGGTCCTACGTACGCGGTGCTGAATATGGCGTTTCCGGTTCTGATTGGTGACAGTTGGGTTGAGATACAGGTGTGCTTAATTGGACTGATTGGAAGAGTCTATTCATTTTTACTCATAGGGGGGAAATGGAATTACTTATGTTTAAGGATATATATATTTAATATAATTCATAGAATAAATACATATTATATTAAGAATACTAATAGATAAATATAGCATTAATAATCAGAACTTATTTAATTATGAAATATAAATGTTTCACTATTGTTGTTTGTGTTCCTCCCCTCATGTGTCAGTTAGTTTAACCCATGAACTATATAGTCTCCCTCATGTCTCCATTGTGGAGGTCACGTTTGAATTTCAGTTCCTGGTTGTCTGTCAACTGGTATGTTTTATGTTCAGCCTCATTCACCCATAATTATATTATTTTTACCTCGTTTATCTTTTTGGTATTTATTTCCCACTAACGGTTTTTTGTATTATTTGGGTAAAATAAAACCCCTCTTTTGTTAAAACTGCTTGCATTCCTGTTTTTCCGGCGTTCGGTCCCTCACAACATTTGTCACTGGAAATATCTGCAACTGCAGATACCAAGGCACTAGGGTAGAGTTGAACTGTATGGGATTAATATCATGCCATAATTCGGAACTGAAAAGAAAGCTTCCAAAGATTGAAAGGTTTTACAAGATTGAAACTTTTGAAGGCTTGCATAGTGTTTTGATAGGCTGAAAGTTTTTTTCAAATTGCAAACATTATTTTATAATTTGAGTTTCAAAAGGGCGAATCTTATGGTGTACTAGTTTGTTTTCCAGGTTTGAAACTTTATAAATGGTGATCTGAAAACTGGTGCGCATATATTATGGAAAAAAAACATTGAAACTTGAGTTTTGAAAGGGTGAATCCTTATTTTGAAACTTTCGCGGATTTACATTTTTACTCGTATTGCCGACTTTTTTTTTCAGAGCTGAGTTTATAACACCCACTTTTACAGGTATCAAAACAAATGTTTCATTCCTGTGATTTGTGCATTCTAAATGACAGAGAACGGCCTGTGACATGTGTTTGGGTCGGTAAAGGTAACATTTATTACTAGAGCTTGTATTTTGTAGTCTGTTGATGGTGAAATGGGGATATCATGTCATGATAAAATGATGTGGTGTGGTGATTTGGATACTGATCAGTACCGCATCGATCACATCGACTCAACAATAAGGAAGACTTTAAGTCTGTTTTCATACTACTGTATGATGCATGCCTGTTTATGGATGGGAGAGGTCAGGTTTGGAGATGTACAATATATCATAGTAAAAACAGAATTGTTGGATGCTATGTAGAATAGCATATTTTTATTTATTCAACCAGAACAAACTATTTAACCTTTTATTCTTCCCTATGTTATAGACATAAATTGTGGCCTATTAAAGGCCTAGATTATATTTTAACATTGTGTCCAAACTAAGGATATTAACCATTAACCAACAATATCACTTTTTACCGATTAACACTGTCAGTTAAACGGTTAATGTTCATGTTACTTTGCCTCTAAGAGTGCCGTTACCTTTAATCAGCGTGGTTGTCAGTGATGACGTACTCTTCAGGCGTTATGTCTTACCTCTACGCTTTTAGCAAGTAGCAGCTTCAGCTTTTTTCCTCTCAACTGAGATTATGTTTCTCGAGTGGTAATCCCCACACTCGCTAGTGCACTTTAAGACTGCAAGACCGACAGAGCTGTCAAGATTTGTTGTCACTGGGAGCACTTTTAACTAACGTTGGCCTGCTGTATGCTAATCATAACCAAGTGCTTTCATAGCAGATATCATTAGTTAGTTGAAATAAAAGCCTTAGTAATAATCTGTTTTATTTAATAATGCTGGTGGCGCATGCTCACACAGGCTTCACATAGCCAGTCGGCACATGACAAACCTCAGACAACGCTGGATTTTAACGGTTTAGGTGTTTAACTATTCAAATATACCTTTGAAAATGTAACTTATCAGAAGCTTGAAATGTGAGAGTATGCATTCGGGCCAGCCCTCCTTTCCAATGAAAAAAAACGGTCATTTTTTTTACGGGTCACAGACCTTCGTCAATTTTTTATAGCACATTTATTCATATATGTTAATGATAATGTTAAGTTATGTTAACGAGCGACGGTTATCGGTCAGAAAAAAAAGTCAGAATTAGCACACCTAGTCCAAACATGGTCATTCAATAGTATTGCATATTGTGACAAACCAAGCTGTGCCTACACCATGACCAAACTAACAAGGTTTCCATTGAATACACAATATCCTCACGTCATTACCTCACATAGCTTTTTGTTATTATGGTCCAACTTTGGAGCAATGTATTAATCTACATTTTCCAATTTCAATACTACTCACATGGCAATGAAATAAAAAAAAAAGAAATGAGATAGGTCTTTATTTACATACACAGAAGTTTGCAGTACCCCTATACAAATCAGTGCAATCATAGCATATCATTGTTTATGATGCTTCATTTCTGATTGATATGGTCATTGCCATGCCAATATATGTGAAGCTGTACGGGCACCATTGTCGTTATGTTAATTGTATATTAATAGGGGAGACCATTCTTTCAAATGTCTTTCACATATTTTGTCATGATGGTGCTTCTTTAGTAACTGAGCCAGCTCAGCTGTGAGAGGGTTCAAGTGACACTGCTTCTATGTTACGAAACTGTCTAGCTTCAATAGACTCGATAGAATTGTATCCATAGCCCATTAGCTTGCACACCAAGAAACTAATAGCATCCATAGCGCAGCAACTTACACAACAAAAAGCCATACTACCACTACATTGCTAAGCATGGTGAATATGCATACTGAAGAGACTATGGCACTGGATGTATAGGTATTCAATTCGTACTTTCTGATATTTGCAAGTAAAACAAATCTATCCATTAATTAAGCTAGGCGAGAATATAAAGTACTCGACCAAGAAGGGAGATCTCGACGGGAGATCGGGGGGGTCGTCTGTGGTGGAGTTTGTGGAGAAGTTACTGCGAGACACACTTGATTTCCCCCCGACTATGGAGTTTGACATAGAGAGAGTCCACCGGGCGCTCGTCCCGAAACCCTCTGGAGATAGGGAGGACAAGCCACGGTCGATAGTAATCAGATTCCTCCGTTACAAAACCAAAGAAGAAACTCTACGCAAGGCTTGGGGAAAGAAGGTGTTTTTGAACGGAAGACAAATATACTTAGATCAAGACTATCCCCCAGCTGTCCTGCAGAAGCGTAAGGAATACTCTGAAGCGAAGCGAGTGTTGAAGCAAAGAAACATCCGCTTCCAGACCCCATTCCCTGCTAAACTACGGGTATACTATGAGACCGAGACGCGGCTGTACCAGACGGTGGAGGAGGCGACTACAGACATGAGGAATAGAGGACTGCCCGTCAACGTGATCAAATCGAAGGAGAGCCTGGCTGAGCAACTGTCTCGCTCTGCCTGGGAAACGGTGGGAGGTCCGAGACGGGAGGGGACGAGAGAAGAGCGAGAGGAGAATGTGGGGGAGGAACTGCGAGCTCTTAGAAGATGGTCACCATCCCCTCCAGAAGAGCGTTAGGTTCTGACCTACTCCAACAGTATGGGTAGGCTAAACGTAACCCAAAATAGACTGTGTATTCATTTAAGACATATACTTGGTGAGGTGGATTTTCTGTTACTCTATTTTATTTTAATTCTTTAACCTTTTTTATATTTTGCATTAAATCCTTTTCCCCCATTTAAATTAGAACATATACATAGGAGGACTCAGGGAAGCTTTCTGGTGCAATGGACACAAACCTTTTCATTCATTATTTTGGGTGCTGCAACGGGGGCCCTCTGCCCATAGTTAGAAGAGGCCTTCCCCCACAGCTAGACGTTTCTTCTAGCTCAGCCCAGGGTCATCTACTTGAGACCCCAGCCTTGGAATCACACCTTTTTTGTGTACTTGTTAATTTACGTTTCTTTGTTTTTGTTTGTTCAGGGAGTGAATCTGTTACAATCTATTTTGTTAGCTTCAATGATACACTGACGGATAACGCATGGCTAGTGGTTAAGTGAAATTCATTTCTTTTAATGTTAATGGGCTACTGAATCCAATTAAGCGTAGTAAAATCTTAACTAAAATGAAGAAAGAACAAGCACATGTAGTATTCCTACAGGAAACTCACTTAAACAATAAGGAGCATGAAAAACTAAGGAGAATGGGCTTCACTAATTTGTTTTTTTCTTCATATAAATCAGGACATAGGAGAGGAGTTGCTACTCTCATCTCAAGCAAGTTGAATTTTGAAAAATAATTTGTAATGGGAGATAAGGAGGGCAGATATGTTTTAGTAAGGGGAAATATAGATGGGAATTTAATTACTTTATTGAATATATATGCACCCCCAGGAAGTGATATTGGTTTCTTCCAGAAAATTATTAATATCATGGTAACGGAAACAGAAGGTCTCTTGATGTGTGGGGGAGATCTGAATATACACGCAACCAAAATTAGACTCTTCCAGTGGAAAAACTCATGAAACAAAGTCCCTGCATAAGAAAGTTAACACACTTGACATATGGAGAGGCCTTTTCCCTGACAGAAGGGACTACACTCACTATTCTGCCCCCCACTCTGTATATACAAGAATAGACTATTTCATAGCATTCGGAAAGGATAAAGACAAAATACACACCTGTGGAATCGGGACAATAGATCTAAGTGACCATGCACCTATATATTTATCCGTTGATTTTGACCTGGGACCAAAGAATAATACATGGAAGCTAAACTCAATGACCCCTGTTTTAAGGAACAAATTAAAATCTTTACTTAGAATTCAATGATAATGGCATATAATGGTAGATAAAGGTTTCACCTCCCATTCTGTGGGATACTCTAAAGGCTGTCCTAAGAGGGAAAATCATAGCAATATCCTCATATAAGAAAAAAAATAAGGAATAAAGCTTTAGAGGCATTACAAATCAAGCTGAAAGAACTAGAAAAAAAACATAAATTGGGTTTGGAGCAGGATACATACAAATTAGGAACGAAATTAATAGCTTGGCTACACAGGACATCAAGAGAAATCTAATGTTTCTGAAACAGAGACACTATGAAAGTGGATCTAAGTCTATGAAAATGCTAGCATGGAAACACAATTCATAGAATTACGGATCCAAGAACAAAAGAGACAAAGAATAAGTTAAGTGAAATTCAGGAGGCCTTTGAAGTGTTTTACAGAACTCTATATACTAAAGTTCCAGGGGGAAGCATAACCCAAATTGACACCTACCTGAATTCCCTAGAGTTACCCACCCTAAACGAAGAACAAAATAAAAAGATGACTGCTGGCATCACTGAAGGTGAACTAAAAACTGCAATTACTAGGCTTAAATTAAGCAAATCACCAGGATCAGATGGCTATACGGCAGCGTGGTATAAAGAATTGAAAATGAATGAAGTCCTGTTATACTCCCCACTGAACTGAAAGGCGCAAACGCCACCCAGTTGGAAGGAAGCGATAATCTCAGCTATACCGAAAGAAGGCAAGGATAAAATGGAATGTGGGTCATATAGACCAATATCCTGTCTCAATGTCGATTATAGATTATTTACATCCATTATGGCTAGACGATTGGAAGAGTTCCTACCCACACTGATTCATAAGGATCAGACAGGTTTTATACAACAACGCCAAACACAAGATAATATACGATACATATGTCCAGTCTATTCGCAATTTACTTTTCTTTGCAGAAAACCCCTCTTCGCAAGGTGGAGCATGCGGTCATCGGTCGCAATCAATTAAGCCATATTTTAAGCTCGTCGTATTTTTTATTCGCGGCCCCCGCGGTCCGTGGCCCGGTGGTTGCGGACCGCTGGAGTAGACGTCACAGGCAGAGGAGCAGTCGGACAAGCGGAGCGCTGCTTGCAGTGGAGAAAGCGGAGATTTACATTTACATTTACGGAGAATTCTGACGCTTTGCGTCGCGGCGATGTCTCGCAGATAATACATGAAAAGTATAATTTGCGCAGAGTCCGGAGACAGTTGTGGTTCGGTCCGGATCCGGACCAAAGTCCGGACTTTGAGTACCCCTGATCTAGGACAACCAACAAATTCTTTACCTAAATTGATACAATCAATCGAGCAATATCAGGATATAAGATCGACATGAGTAAAACTCAATTACTTTCGTATAACTATAATCCACCAGCAGAGATTGAAAGTAGATACCCCTTGGCATGGCAAACAGAGTCTCTGAAATATTTGGGCATCAACCTGCCAAAAGATCTTACAAAACTATCAGAATGTAACTACTCACCTATACATAAAAAATTAAGGAAGACATTGCAAGATGGATCTTAAGTCTCAGCTCAAGGATTGAATCCATTAAAATGAATATATTATCTAGATTGTTATATCTATTTCAGACCCTACCTATAGAGATTACTCAACAGCAATTCAATGAATGGGACAAAATGTTATCAAGATATATATGGCAAGGTAAAAGACTTAGGATTCGTCTCAAAACTTTACAATTAGCCAAAGAAAAAGGGGGATGGGGCCTACCTTCTCTTAGATACTACTATTTTGCAGCCCAGATGAGAGCTATCGTATGTTGGTGCAACCCATCATATGATGCTTGGTGGAAAAACATAGAGGAGGGGATCCCTTCCATCCCCTTACAGGCAATTTTAGCTGATGACAAACTTCAAAGTTACATAAATACTATTGATAACCCATGGGTGAAATGGACTCTTAAAATATGGAAAACTATTATAAAAGAATATAAACTAGAGAAGGATATTGTAATTCTTAAATGGTGTGCATATGACTCTACACCATACGACTTTACACCAAATAAATTGGATGCTAGATTTAAGGATTGGACGACTAAAGGAATAACAGCTCTATGCACTATAATGAAAGAAGGAACATTGCTCAGTTTTGAACAACTCAAAGTTACACTTATTAGAAAAACAAGACTTCTACCGATATTTGCAGATGCGACATTATGTTACCATGAAGGTGAAAAATGTAACCTAGGCAAGTACATGTCTGATAGAACTGTTTAGAACAGCATATAATTCAAATACTTATAGTAGAATCATTTCATGCATATACAAGGGTCTGTCAAATCTTAAAACACATTCGACTTCATACATTAAAACAAAGTGGGAGAAGGAAGGGGGGATAAGGATAAGGGATATCTGAGGAAGAATGGACAACCATATGGGGATATCAGTGGAAGTGTACCAGATCACAGCAATGGAGGGAGTTGGAAAAACCTGATAAGATACTTTATTACACCCTATCAGAAATCCCACTATGATAATAACCTCCCTGTTTGCTGGAGAAACTGTGGAAATCAAAATGCAAACCATCACCATATTTTCTGGGACTGCCCCGTAATCATAGATTATTG
>OMNO01018949.1:14050-32252 GCA_900303215.1 Trachyrincus scabrus | reverse complement strand
TAGGGGAAAGACAAAGCATGACAGGGCTTTGTCTGACAGATCTATGATTGCTTTTGCAGAACTGGCCTGGAAAACCCCAGAGTGAACCATCATATTAATTCTTAATCAGGATTCTGTGCTTGTGTTTTAATGTTTCACGAGGCTTGTGGAATCTCTTGTTTGGTTTAGGCCTAGTTATAGTCCTATCCATCCCCTTCTCTTTAACATTAAAAGGAAATATTTAATTTAGAAAACAATTGGAAGCTTCCATTGGCAGTGTGCAGGCATTTCTGGGGATTCTAAACAATCTAGTACTTAACAATTGGAGGAAATGGGAAATAAAAAAACATTTAAATAAGACATTACCCCCGTTATGTAAACAAATGGTTAGCAAGCAAAAAAAAATCCTTAACAGGAGGCAAATATAAAAACTGAATGTCCAACAAGGAATAACACGAGTAGTTACTAAATAACAGAAACTGATAAAAGCTACACCCATAACAACATACACACATTACAAACATATAATAGAACAATGGAAATTGTTTCAGAAAAATAAATCACATTTCCTACATTTATCTCACATAACATTCATTTAATTTGCTATTAAATGTAAATCAAATAGTATTTAGAACTACCAATTTTCACTGGGTCTCACTGAAAATCTTGCAGTAAAGCAGAAACAAATAAGGTCAGTACTGAGATGATGGAGTAAAATTGTGTGTACCTTTTTATAAATTGGCAGTAATCCATTTAAAAGGAACCTTTCAAATGTTTTAAACAGCTGTAGGTTGCAACTGGTAAATTGTTTTTTAAAATGTTTGAAAAGTTTCCATGGCTCCCAACAGAGTTTTTAATGTCAGTAACATATCTAAAAGATTTCTACCAACGACATAATAGGATGATGAAAATGTGTTTTGTAGATAACATCAACGTTAGCACCAATAGCCTGCCATTCCTAGAAGCCACCCTCCCCATCTTTAAATGAGGAAAGCAAGCAGATATTAAATCTGAATTAAATTTGTTAAGCACTATTCCCAAACCTCAAAACCACAAAAACAAATCAAATCGTCTCTAACATCAAGGTAGCGATGAGCAAGTGGTCTGGGGGAGAGCCGGTTCCAACATTAAATATTTCCACACAACAACCTTTGGTACATCTAGACAAAAGGATGTGCATGTCTACATTTCAGCCAGTGATCGTTATACGTCACACGAACCCAGCTGGCTAAAGTAAACATTAACCAAAAACTTCAAAAGCTTAACAACCACAGCATTTCATTCCTTTTTTGTATGTACATTTCAAAGAAGTCCAATGGCTCAAAAGTATTCATGTTCAAAATGCTAGTCGGTGCAGTCAGTGTAAAAGACATTAAGATTAACAACTTGCGAGAAAGTGCTCCAACAACTTAAATCATTAAACATGTGTAAATTATGTATACACTCCAAAAACAGGCATAGACATTTCATGACCTTTTCTTACCTTGTCATATTATTCACATATTGAACAAAATATGCACCTCAACAAAGTAAATGTTTTTGACTTTCTAAAAACATTCTTGTGGTTGTTTGAAAAAATCAGTGTGGGGTCGTTTCAACCAACAATATAAGCATCACCAACGTTTGAGTCAGTGCTACCACTATCGCCAATCAAACCCTTAAGGATCATAACACATCCCTCCAACATTTTATACATGGAAAATAACATGTTGCAGAAGCATGATGCACTGAATGCAATTGCAGGTTTTCTTTAGGAAATTAAACCAAAGTTTGAACATTACTTCCTCCGCACTTCTATTAATTCCCAATCAAATGAGCTACCTTCTGATGACATAACCCATGAGTCCATTGAATCGTGGATAGGTGGGTTGGTTTAAACACACTTTTAATTATTGGAAACAGTACTTATTAATTAACAAATTACTATAAAAGTATTGTACACTCACAGCACATGAGGTATCCCACACATGCAGTATATCAAATACCGAAACTGCAGAAAGGTTCTGCAGTTGTATGCCCAGACTAATATTTAACTTTTGTTTCTCCTCTTGCAGCCGCTCTAGTAAACACACTCACACATTTTAACATGTCTAACATGACCACCATTTTATGACAACCATAAAATCAGTAAGAGCTTTTCAACAGCCATACGCTACACTGACAAATATTGATTCAATCTCATGTCTGTTTTCATATGGAGCAAGCTGCACAACTTCGTCTTTCTACTGAGGGAGTTATTTATACACGTGGATTTGAATTGCAAATCATAGTTAGTTTTACTCTTTTTAAAGTAGGGCTAAGCAATATGGTACAAACATTCGTTTTACATTTCTTAAAGGTGCAGTGTACAGGATTTAGTGGCATCTAGCGGTGAGGTTGCAGATGGCAACCAACTGAAGTCCAACGACGTAGGAGAGGCTACGGTGACCTGTACTGGCCTGTAAGGTGCCAGTAGGTACTTCCAAACTGGAAGTACCTTCCAAAAGGACCAATAAGGTCCGTCAAGAAAGATTTTACTGTACCATGAACGTTTGATTTTCATGAACCATAAATCCAAATGACACCACATTTGGTACGCATGCTTTATTCAGTTAAAAATGGCCCAGTTATGCGCAAATACGAGTATGCAAATGAGCCGGAAGTATTCAACCAATGACAAGTCCGCTTCAGAGTAGCCCAGGAACTTAAAACTTGGTGGACAATTTAAGGACAACCAACTTTAAGGACAAAAATTACGTCACGGTGTCAATTTAAACTTACCACTGTTGCAGGTGTTAACCGAGCTATTAGCTGAGTTATAATGGAACTCAATGGGGAAAAAAACGCTGACTTCAATCACTCCAAAGGTGAGCAACTCAGAGTTGTCAAACTTGGTACACATAGAAGCCGCGCGTAAGCAGGTACAAAAAAGTTAAGTAGCACTTTGACCATAGGGGGCGCTATAACTCACGGTCAAAGTTAAATGATCAGCCCACCACCAAACTTAGCGAGCTTGCGTATTAGCCTTACTATCATTAGCATGTTAGCATGCTCATGGAAAATAGAACATTAGACGAGCCCAGATGCAACCACACGTATTTTCTTCAGAAAATGCACATTTATATTTTATATGTATTGTTAATATATAAGTTAAAGGAGAAAGGGCAAATTTTGGACATTATGAGAATAGGATGTTGGATGTTTCGACAACTACTACTAAATTGTTCCATTATCCCACTGATTTAGCCTTTCTTATAATATAGAATTTCTCTTTTTGTGGCCCTCTGTTGCCTATAAACTGACAGCAGTTAAACAGGGACAGAGGCTAATAGCAAACACGTGGAAAACATTTCTGTGTCAATAGTCTTTTTTTGTTCATGGTTTAGTGAGGGGCTCCTCGGGGCTGGGTATTTCAAAACAGGCAGCTATACAAGAATCAGAGCAGCCATGAACACAGTGGAAAATATTTCTTTTGATCTCCTTGAAAAACATTCTACTGGCTACACAAACAGAAGTACTTGATTCCATTGGGTCTCTTAAGAATGAGTTTTTAAAACGGATGCACAAACACTGGTAAAAACAGTGCATAGAGGGTAAAGCACATACCATAGGAAAGCTTATGGAGGCAAAATGTGTCCACACTTTTACTTTTTTTGATGAATGGTGACTAAATTCTACTGGATACTGACATTTAGGTGAGTGCTGCTAAGCAGTGCTCAACTATTGTTATTCTTAGGCTTTATAGGCTTTAATAGTGTGGTTGCAAAGCAAGCCACACTATTGTTATCATGTTTCTTATTATTCCGCCTTATTTTCCTTAACTATCTCCTCCTACAGTTTGAGGTATCAACAACATACATATATACACATACATATATATACAGTATATATATGGATAATTTTTATAGTAAAATATTGTATACTTTTAATATACCTTTTTTAGAAACCGGGGTTAGGGTTAGGTCTCCAAAAGGTTACGTACCACTTTGACCACAGGGGGCGCTATAACTTGCATCGTTATAAACCCGCAACTGCCCTGTTTGACATGGATTCTCGGCCGATATTATTATTTATTATGGAAAGTGAATGGAGCAAAAACATTAAAATCAACCACTTCAAACATGAACATCTGGGAGTTGTCAAATTTGGCACATATGAAAACTGAAAGTGAGCAGGTCCCCAAAAAGTTTGGTACTGCATAGACCATAGGAGGTGCTATAATTTGAGGTCAAATCTAAACGGCCACGGCCCCCTTCCCCGTCTGATGAAAATTTCTGAAACTTGGTATCTGGACCTTATTGGACATGCTGAACCTTTTTGCCTCAACGACCCAGAAGGCCCGTCTGGATAGATTTTTCTGTACCTTGAAAGTTTTGGAAAACCTTGAAAAAAACGTTCCTTTTTTTGATTCAGTTAAAAATGGTCAAGCTATGCGCAAATACTATTTTGCAAATGAGCCGGCATTATTTAATCAATCACAGGTCCACTTCAGAGTGGCCAAGGGACTTAACTTGGTGGGCACTTTAAGGACATCCCCCTTAGATAATGTGGAAAGTTTAGTGTCGATAGCTCAAAAAAAGACATCAAAGTGTCAATTTAAACGTACCACTGTTGCAGGTGCTCACAGAGCTATTTTTTTAATAATGGAAGTCAATGGGGAAAAAACGCTGACTTCAACCACTTCAAAAGGTGAACAACTCAGACTTGGTACGCATTAGGGCTGGGCAATAAATAGGTGAGTGCTGCTAGGCAGCGCTCAACTATTGTTATTCTTAGGCTTTATTATTCTTTACTCCTCTACTCCTCCGGCAGACTAATGTTCAGCTTGTATTGGAATCGATAGCTATTACTTTTCTAATTCAAATATGATATACTTTTTTTTAAATATTCAACTTTTAAATAAAATGTATACATTTTATAATTCTGAGACCAACTACTTCAGACTTCACAACTCAGTCAATTTTTAACCTTTAAACTTCGTTCAAACATTTAACAAAGCATCACATGTTGATCTTTATACTGATCAAAACAGTTTTTCCATATCTTGAGATTCAACAGTATATATATATATATATTTTTTTTTTTTTGGAGCCTAAAAACGTCAATATTTCACCAAGAAACTCAATGTGAAGCTTAAGCAGTTATGGTGGTTCTTGTTTCACTAGCGTTAAAATAATTAAGCAATTGGAATTATACTTGTTGAGCATCGAGCGTTTATGTGTGACGACCCCCACTTATTTTACTATGGCCCCCAATGGAGACTCTCCCTGTTGGTTAGTCTTGTCTTTTACACCATTTTTAAGTCGCGAATAAACTCACATACTTGAAGGGACAGACACATGTTGGACATCCACATGTTCGTCTACTTCTACTGAGCATGACCATGCCCAATTTATAGTAGTCAGAGTTATCATTTTTGAGCATGAGGCTATGGTTTGAGGCTAGGTTCTTCATACAAGGCATTGCTGTTTATCTGTTTCCGCACACAATGAGGTAGGCTATGTTTCTAAAGGCTATCTAAGGCTATCTTTTTCACGTTGTGCTATCTATACAAACAATATGGCATATGAAAGCTGAGAATCCACTGATTCCAACAGCCATCATTCTATGACCTAAACTAGACGAACTAGCTGTCAAAGAATAAAATCAACACACTTTACTTTTTCCAAGTTACAAACACAAATTATGTCTTACCTTTGTTATTATACTTATACTACTATGTATCATACTAATACTACTTCTACTACTTATCATACCAATACTACTATGTATCATACTAATACTACTACTACTTATCATACTAATAGGCTTACTTATCATACTAATGGGCCTATCATACTACTTTTACTACCCATCATTCTTCTACTACTGGTACTTTCATACTAACACTACTTCGATTACTTATCATGCATATACTACGTCTACTACTTATCATACTAATAGGCCTAGGTTCAAACTGTATCACTTTACTTTATTTGCTATTTTACATTATTCAAATGGTTGTATGTTTATACTGTTACAGTAGCAAAGTCTTTGTTAAGAGTGTTTTTTTATTTGTTTGTTCATTTATTTGTTAGACAAATAAATGTGCATAGGCCAACATGACGCAAAATCTGCCACAGCTCCTTCAACATTTAAGTATTTAGCAAGCAATAAGAGCAATTCAAACAAACATATGTAAACAAGTATTTACAGCAATGACAATAATGAAATCTTTGTATTGAGATTAAAAACCAAAACACATTTCCCTTGTGATTGAAAACAGCTAATACTTTTCAATATACTAATATACATATAACATTTCATAATGCAAGAATATGTATTTTTCTATATCAAGCAGTAAGATAGGTCTAGGGTGATATTTTATGTATTTCTGCTATGATCTACTGGCATTAAAGTAATAATATAGTCGAAAACACTTCATCGTTATAAAACGTATATTGTTGATGTACAAAGCACCCCAAGTCCTATCTTTCCGATGTGTGTAATACTGCACTTTATCGTTATTTGCAATTTGTCACTGGCTGTCGTGTCAGGCTTCCCGCGATCTGCTCCAGTGTGCTATTTTCCTATGTTACCCAGAATGACTTTCGCTACCCCCTCTTAACATCAGGAGGCAACATTCTGTAAATTGTACATTTATAAATTAAATAAATGAATCAAATGTATTATAACGATATGTATAACTGTAAAAAATGTATAATTGTGAAAGCTAGCTAGACATTTGGCAGTATGCTATGATACAATATGCCACACGGGTGATCAAATTTCAACCATCCCTTCATGACAACGGTCGTGGGATTAGAGAGCTGGTGACTTGGCTGGGAGAGCTAGCTTGGCAACACTAACGTTAGTCGGCCAACTTTAGCTTAGCAGCGGTGCATTCTAGAACACTCGATGGCAGTTTTTCGGTGCTGGATTTTGATCGTGTACCCCTTGCTTTCGGGGAAAAACTCAAACCGAAAAAACCTTTCACAGAGTTATAGCCAATACTTTGGTGAACATTTCGGTATGCAGCCATCGCTGAGGATAGCAAGTTTATGCTCAAAGACAATAAGGGATATCCAATGAATTGGTCCGGGACCGCATGTCGAAACCTAGATGTATCGGCCATATCTGGGCTCCCCGCTGCCAGAACAGACCAAATCGGCCGGGTTAACAGTGACTACCAGGCCATTTCCTCTTCTTCGGCAGCTGTGCGGAGATCATGGCCACGCCCCAAGGCCGCAAAGCCTAAGTGCATTCTGGATTTACCAGGCTGCTGGCCAGCAAAAAAGTGTGTCCTCTTACTAAATTACTGATTTCTCGCCAAGGGAACATTGCAAACATTTTATATGCAGTGATTCTGAGACAGAACCCCTGAGTTGTTATATATGGGAATGAAACTAATATCTGATAATTATGGTTGATGCTACACAGATTTGAAGATGTACTCTCCTATTAAACCCCATTGTAACTACTGCAGCAATGTCTCCATGTGACATAGTAGCGTCTACAGAAATGGAGTTTAGCCGCGGCAAAAGCGGTAAAATAGCACCTGCGGTGCTTTTTACATCACCAATAGACGTTTTCTAACGATGTCAAGGTGTTTTAGGCTGTATTATTACTTAAATTTCAAATATCATTGAAAAAAAACTGTTCTCATGAGGTTAAAAAACATTTTCTGTTATTTAAAACCCAACAGATAATGGCTTGTATGAAAAGTATTAACTTTACGGGCACATTGATAGGTAAAACTGAGAGCCTCATTGTGTGTAGAAAATGGTAGCCTCTCTATATAACCTCCCTTCCCCTTTCAGAACAAGGTCACACTACTGTGACTTTACCTGGCCATTTAAAAACCCTGGCGCTACTAAAAAAGCAATGAGCTGTAAAGCAAGAGCAACAATCATTTGGGCACAGGCAAGTGAAAGAAACCAAGCCATCTCTCATGGCACCCTTCTCTCTGCAAGCTGAGTATCAGTAACTGTGCCGAGTGGCAGCCATGCTCTTACACTAGTCTCCAGTGCAGCCCGCCCCCCGCCACCCCCCCGCTTCTCCTTCCTTCTAACAAGTGACACTGCCAATGTATTTTTCCATGAGAGCTGCTCCATTCGTCAAGGCCAGCAGTACACCGGGACAGCAGACGAATGCCTCACTCCTCCAGGCTTGTATAATGAGAGGAGTGAGAGCAGGCCCCAGTCAGTGAGGGTTAGTGCATGTATTAAGGAAGCAGAGGTGATTTATTTAGCAACAAGAGACAAGCTTTGGGGAGCTTTAAGTTAGTCAAGAAACAATGCAGGTGTAACATTTCACGCACGTACGCAAAGCACTTGTGTGTAAGTGAATGATCCTCTCGGATAAATACAAGTGGAACGCTGCCCTTTGAGACAGCTAATCAGCCTAGCTCTGTTAAGAAATTGATAGTGAAACTTTAACAAGACAGCCAATGAGGTCTTTAGCTTCGTAATATAATTTGCTCAACGGTGCATTGGTTTAATGTACTACTTGTTAGCTAAATAAAAGCCACCACCATGTTGAATCCAAAATAGGCACACAGAGTATAGTCATTTATTCTTACTACAATCTCTCACATGCCACACTCAAAATGTCAACCAGTCATTTGATGTAATGTTTCATTAACTCTGGGTGGTTTTGTGGTTGCCATTTTATCAACACAGATTTCAAAGGCCATCTCTGTGATCGCAGTTGTGGCCCTTTTGCTCTATTCAGTGTCAACTAATCCATGAGCTGCTCACAAGGATGCCTTTTCATTATAAATACATTGTGATGGCTAAGCCTCCTGTCCTTAAATTTCCTTCCACATTCAGGCTGTCTGGAGAGACTGTGCAGCTTGCATTCCTGTCAGGGTGTCCTGGATTTAAGGAATCTAACAGGCTTCTTGCCCGCCCATCCCCCAGAGCAGCAGGGAAAACGGCAGAGGCGGATTGTGCACTCGTAGGTTCCCTCCCCCACCCTACTGCACCAGGCGTTGCTGGGGCTTGTGGGATTAAGAATGAAGCACGATGACAGACAAAAACAGTCCCGGGCAACAGCCCGCACGGCCGTCTTTTTTACACTGGGAGAGCCTGAAAGGGCTGCTCGGAGGCATTCAGCACACACAAAGATAGATCAACTCTGTGAGTGGACAAGATAAGTGTGGGTGAATAGCTAAGCAGTCCACCCATGACTCGCTCTTGTGTGGCAACTGTGGGGATGTAAACGCTTAAAATATGGTGGGAAAAAGCAGTTACTAAATAGGGGGAAAAAATTGTGTTTACTACCCTTATGAAACACAGGTTTGAATTAACCAGTTTCTTTGATAGTAATTTACAGAATAAGGTCTTCTAAAATGTTAGTTTGACAAACCCCCAAAAAGGCAGTAGTTTTGACACAGACGACATCTTAGTTTGCATGACAATTACAAGCAAATCCCACCATGAACATGCAACTAAAGTATCCGCTGCCACTTGACTTAAATCGTATACAGATAATGTTAAATCAATTTCAACTTCGTGAGAGGACGTCCTCTAAATTGTCTTTTTTGCCCTTCACATTCTTAAGTAGTGACTTGGCATGACATAGTATGGGCCTCATCTAAAAGAATGCCTGGAGTTGTTCCAAAAGCACAAATAAAATAACTGCAAAACAGAACAACATGGGCGGTAACCAAAGATACAGCGGATAGTAAAAATAAAGAGAAACTCACCTTTTCATTTTTCACCTTCTTCAGCGTTCTGCATTCATTAGTACTATTTTCTAGTTCATCTGGTTCAGTTTTTGTGGTTAATGCTGGTACAATCCCAACAGGTTCAAGTGCAATATTCCCCATTTGATCAGCCCCTGGCAGGTCTGTTGATTGTGTGTTCTCAAAGGATGTGTTGCGAGTACTCCCCAAAGGCCCTTGGGTCTGGGCCACAACATCCTTTTCTGCAGCAGCTATTGCCACCACTGGGCCTCCATCCACTTTGTCCTTCTTACTTTTTGCATTAGCCCCTTCCTTCTCTTTCTTTCCACTGAGAGCACCTCGGGAGGCCTTGGCCCCCTTTTCCAAGTTTTTCCCAGAAGTTGAATTGTTGCCTGTGGCTCCGGGCCCTGCTCCCGTAGGCTCCCCTTGAGTCCTCCCCGTAGTTTCCTTTTTGGCCCCATCTCCAGCTGAGGCTTTGCTACTATTGTCTTTAGAGTTCTTGTTGCGCTTGGATTTGGATTTGCTTTCCTTGCCTTGAGAGCCAGACACGGGACTAACAAACCTGATGTTGTCCGGCAACGCCGCCACTGCACTCGGTGGTGCCGTCATTCCATCCTTGGTGCCAGACATCTCAAGTTTGTCCTTTTCTAAATCGGCGTCAAGGTCAATGATCAGATTTCCAACACCGATATCCCACTCATCCCCGCTGTCGTAAGTGTCCACCGCATTAGAGTCCACACCTTTCCCGCCTGCAGTGCCACCACTTAGGGACATTTTAGTGCCAACGGCCCAGATTTGCCTCGGTGAGGTCTGACACCCTCTCAGACGGCTGTGGTGCTGGAGCAGGGATAAGAGAATCCTCACGGTCTATGCGTTCGTTTTCCATTTAACCACATTGTGCCCTAGGAAGAACAAAAAACAGACAAGGGTTGAAAGCGTGCCCAACTGAAATTTTCCATCTATATACATTTTGATATTGGCTGTAAGAAAAAAAGAAAACATTGAACAATTGGAAGGAAAACACCACTACATCCCATGATTTTGATAGTGGGATAAAAAATGACAGTCAGACATCTGTGGACAATCAAATATATACCTCCCTACAAAATGCTTTCAGCAGCAGCTGCTCAACTAACACTCGCCTGTTAGTTATTGTCGCATTTGCAAAAACGGAACAGCAATGTTGTTTCGGCACCAACCGCCCAAACGTGCAACTTAATGGTTTACTATTAAATATCTGGTTTTATAAGACATATCTGTATGAAAAATTACAATAAATTGTGTCCTCCACTGTCTTTATAACCTCACAGATACATTTTATGTCCAGATATATGAAATTATTAATTTGAACAAAGCTGTACCCAGGAGAAAAGCCTTAATTGTAAATTCCACATCAATCTTTGCGTTACCTCAATGTGTTAATGCCATTTCTCAGAGCTTATGCAGGGCAGACACAAGCAATACATTCTAATGTGTTACTTTCATTTACAATACCGGTTGTGGAGTGAATTTCAAAGGAGGGCAGGTAATGGTGTAGAAATTATTTATAAGTGGAACCTCAGTCATATGCCAATCCACACCACACTGATGAAAGGCAAATACCAATTAACTCTTGTTGTGAATGTTGTAATCCCCTTTTTATGAGTTAGGTTTTATGGATTATACTACTACGAAAGCTCAAATGTTTATAGATAAAACAACCCCTAACCACACTGTAGTTACATGCTGTTCCATAACATTATTACATGCTGTACATGCTGTTACATGTTGTCAAATGTCTTATTATTACACAGTACTTGTGTAATTACCCTGTAACAGGACACTAATGTAAAGTGTAACCAAAAATTAAACAGCGTTTCAGAAATCTCAGAAAAATCACTCATCTTTTCAAACTGCTATGACATCAGTACTCCAAAACATTATCTTCATAATCATTTTGCAAGTGAAACAGAATAAATGGCTTTAATCCTCCAGCCAAGGCAGACCCACTTAATGAATGACTGGCTCTCTCGTGAAGAGTTTCTGATCAGACGATTAAGACGAAACTTCTTCAACCCAGCATGCATTACATAGCCATGGCCTTTCCAAAGGACCAAGTCAACGGCACGTCTACAGAAGAGTTTGAAATAGGGAAGTCAACGGTTAACCATTAACCGGTTAATCACGACAATATTTTTGACCGGTTACAGACGTCGGTCTATAGGTTAATTTGCATACACACGTACCACTAAAGGAACGCAGAGTTCACACTGGACGCAGAAGCGAAAATCTATGGACAAAGAAAACAGTGAATTGGCAGGAGAGAGGGTTACGATGGTTTGATCACCCAGACCGGTTAGTCTTTTAAGCCCTTTCTTGAGCTAGCTACCTAACCAGAAACTATAGCTAGCGACCTAACCAGAAACTATTAAGAAAGTACATGAACTTCCAACATGAACTTCTACTTCTACCGAATATTAAGTATCGTCATTCCATTTGCACAAATACTCGTTTGACTCACCAGATATTCTGTTGATATTCACTAACGGAATTTCGGTCAGACTTTGTAGCAGCTTCAGGTGCTGATAAACTTCTAGCTGTCAACTCAGCCTGTGAGTGATCTTGTCAACAAACAAGCATAGCGCGTGAGATCGCTTGTTTCGCAGGTGATGGGCTGGAGCCGGCAGTGAAAATGATAGCCTAATCATTTAGTTCTCTTTTTGAAAATAATTAAAACGTGAAGAACGCAAACACAATAAAAAAAGCCTCACATAATTTATTTTATTTTTTATTAACCTGTTAGTTGCCAGTTAATGGGTGTCGGGCTATCGAAAGTCAAATTAACCAAAACCGACATCCCTAGTTTGAAACCAGTGGATGAATGAGGAAAGGCTTCCTCTTTACTGCAAGGGCAATTTCCAAAAATAAATGTTTTTATTTTGTAACTTTGTTTTCTTTGTCATTAGTCCGTTGACAGTTTTTTCAGCATTTTTGCCTGTTCTCAGCTTGTTTTGTGCCTCAGCGTGTTTTTTACATGTTGCATGTTTTCTTGTAACAGACCATTTCTTCCCCTGGTAAAATAAAAAGGTTGTGTATCAGAAACTTCAATCAATTTGTTCAGGAAGGCTTTTTAGCCAATGTTCTTTCCACAAATTCAAGTCAATCACTTTCATTATTTGGAAATTATATTATATTAATATGTATGTTTTTGAAGGTATATTGTACATTTACCTGCAATAAAAATTAGCATCGGTTAATTTAGAACCATTGATTTTTCTTTCACCCTTAATTTTCTCGATATAGATTTCAAGGTCATACAATTGATTAGGTATCATCCACATACAAAGGCCAGTATCATGGGATGCCATCTACAAGTATTTGAGCCATTTAGAAGCTGTAAATAATAATCAGCGGCATTCTGCATTTTTGTTGAGGTGCAGAGTAAAAGGACACAGAAACAGTGTTGGCCTCCCAATCCCCTTAAACAGCACACCGTAGCAAATAATTACACTTGCATCGGCAGCCCTGGTCTCACACTGTGATACGGAACACAAATCAGCAAATGGAGCTTACACAAAAAGAAGACACACACTTATACACACACGATTATAATGTGCAAGTTTTCTTAAATTAGAATTTGCTCATTCAAATCTCAAGGGAATTAACAAGATTAATTGAAAATCTTTCCGTAATCAGAATTTCCATGTGTTCACAATTTGTCGCTTTTAGACTGCGAGCTAGAACAAGTCACTCATAATACTGGCAAAAAGAGGACACAGCCTATAAATATGCAGTAATTACGAGTTTGATCCCAAAATGTGGAATGAAGATACCTCTGAAGATATTTCTGGAATAGCCCTACAGATGGGATGTGTTTGGGCCAGGCACTGATTTTCAGTAGTTTATATACTGGGCGAAAAAATCTTGCCATGATGTTCACAAGCAAATACACACTTACTGGGTCAGTGAATTGGGACCTCATCATATCAATCACGTTGGAACATCTACAAGATTAGTTTAATAGTGAAAGTGCTGACACTATGTCAGCACTTTAAGTGTTAAACCATCTTGGCTCTAAGAGTTCATGTTCAGATTGCACCGTGAGTGATGACGTGAATAAGAAATGCTAAAATTCTAAGCTTTCTACATTAATTCATATTTCATATATTGCACATCTACAGCTAGGGTTGTACCTGGGAAAAATAAATAATGTTTTCCTGTTTTACATGCTGCTATGGTAACAGGCACACTAAATTCATAACATTTGATGAGAACCGTGGTACATTTTAACAATGTTGAACATTCAACAGATATTCACACGCTGTAATAAAGTGATCTAAAGCAGGGAGTGAAGGCACACTCGGGTGCATTTCGCTCCCTTTTTTCCAAGTCATGACCGGGGATCGCCTCTCTTTTTGCCCTACTTTGACGCCATTGTTTCTGCGTTTCAGTTAATACCGCTTGACCCACCGGGACTTGGACCGTGGATTGTCCCATTCGTTCCCACTTAAGATTTATTATTGCGCGTGAATATCCAATATCTTCCTAACCTTAATTTGTGTCTACTCGTACTATGTAGGGCGCTCTGAATGATTTGAATTTTAGGGTACAGCCGTATACAGCCACTGTAGATGTGCACAGGCACAGTTCCAGTCCTACTGTCTGTTAACTGCCTACTGTGACAATGTAGCGAAACCAGGGAAGAAAATGACTCAGTGTGCAACCTGGCATTACTCAGCTCTGATTAGGAGAACAGTGAAAAATGGCATCTGGATACCGGCATGCTCTCAGCTTGGAGGGATTCAGAGAATGGCAATTCATATCCAGATCTCAGCAGCAACAGAGGTAAAGCTAGCAAGCAGCCATCTGATCACCCTGCTCACTGACTTCTCACAGATGGCCCCCCCAAAGGAGTAACATTCAGCGGTGGGGATTGGAGGGCAGAGAAAGACGCAGCTGTCCTTGCTTGACTGGGTAAACAGTTGTGAGGTCTAATTTGTATGACACCTCCACAAAGGAGAGGTAACTCTATCGGCGGTTGACCTACTGTACTACTCTGAGCTGGAACTGCAGTGCAAGCCCTTTAGGACTGAGTAAATATCCTAGGGAGCGCCCCGTTGACTGAAAGGCATGCAGGCTGTGCACCTCCCCGAGTGCTTGTCCTTTTTACACAGATCCGATTTCATTCAGCTATCTATCAAAGAGGCCATGTCAGGGGTGCATCTGGCCCCAGTATCCACAGAGAGAGAGAGAGAGAGAGAGAGAGAGAGAAAGAGAGGAAAACCTTCAGGGAAAGGAAATGTCAGATGTATTTTCTTATGTGTGAAGCAGATCAAAATCCACTGTTACTGTAATTAGGCCTGCTGAACCTTAATATGGTGATGATTATGATCAAGGACACCAACGTTCATGAATAGAACTGGGACAAACCTGTTTCTGCATACAGCTTATGTAGAGTAGGCCTAAATAAATAAGATGTGTTGGTTTAGATAGAATACAGTGAGGTTGGTGCTTTTATCCAGGGTTTAGTTTTTTGGGCCTTAATCAGGGTTGTAACCTGTATATAAAATTGAAGGGCGCAAATCTATAATATATAAAATGCTTGAAGAATATTGCGGTGACTGTGATGGCCATACACTTATAGGTGGTGCTATATCGAACATGGCATAGTAAGTGGAATATTAGCGCCTGGGAATGTACTGAGCGTGATCGATACGAGGCAATTTCCACACAGCATGATTCCTGAAATCACGCAGGTGAGAAACAAAGTGGACCTGGTTTTAATTGGACCCAAGCATATTTCAATAATCAACTACATCGCAGTCCTCTTATTTTTCCACAAATTTACGCATATTGAACGTCAGTTTTAATCTGTATTTTATACAGTCCTGTGCGTTACACCCACACCGGAGCTCGGCTGGTCACACAGTTTTTGACCTGCTTTTTCCTGTTAGCGGGATACACGTCTAAGCAGCAATTTTAATGTTATATCCATTGAGGAAATGGATATATTAATGTTATATCCATTGGAGAAATTTGGAAACGTGACATATCTAGTTGAATGCGTTTTTAGATGGGGCAGGGTACTTAATATTAAGTAATTCGCTGATTGTGTAGAAATATTGACCAAATGATAGCTCTATAGAGAGGTTTTGCTTGGAAGCCCCGTCTCTTGGGCAGGTATACACCGCTAGACACACTGGGGCTCATATCGGTGATTGCATCTTTTGTTCACGGCGTCACAACGCAAATTCAGAGCATGAATATCTGTTATATTCATATATCATCAATATCTTTCTAAAAAAGTACAAACTGCAAAAGCTGCTATTGAGATGTGTTTGTGTCTGCTATTGAGAAGCGCTATGCTGCTATACATTTCACTTTCAGTTTTGATGTCGGGAAGTTCCTAGCGGGCGGTCATTATTGTAAAACTTGTCGAGCGCGTGGGGAACCCAGCTAGTAAACGTTAGCGAACGAACCTATTTTATGCAGCCTCAACAACAATGCAACGCCGAATGCAACGCAACGGCGAGGGCTTTTGACTACTTAATAGGTTAAAAAAAAAAAATCAATATGTGGCGGTCAATGTTGATATTGTGGCGGGCCGCCACAAATAAATCAATGTATGGGAAACACTGACTCAGAATATAAAACCTACCAAAAAAAACATGGCACACACAAACATTTAGCTGTAAAAGCAAACAGAAAATGACAAAAACAATTCAATAAACAAGGATTCTGTGATCATCTTCTGACACTGACAAAACAAAGCCCACAGTGCCAGTTGTTCGTGTGTGGTTCGTATCACAAAAACGTCCAGTTTTTGTCAGCCATTTCCAAATGAATGAATTACAGATTATGGATTACTTTGTAACTGAAAAGCGGTAAATATTGGCATGTTATATATATAAATATCTGCATTTCTACAAACATTTCTAATATCCATCCAGCCAATATTAGGCAAACTTTGCCTAATTTTCAGCCAGGAAAAACCCTGTTAACTGGTTTTACAATTCTGGACTTGAGCTGTGAGCACCAAACTAATTGTATGTGTACAAGGCTGGCACTCAGGCACCAAAATAAGCTGGCCAATCCTTTGACTGCTGCAGAGTAATAAACCAGAAAAAAACTCAATAATAAAGTTCAACTGAATGTGCACAGCCTGGAACAGAGTGCCCTTTCCTCTCGAGGCTGTTTCAACACAGCCATCTAAAGAGCCACAAAGTAACCTCTATGTAATTGGATTACCCAAGATAGAAATGCTACGGGCAAATCCAGGTAATGGGAATCCGTGGTCTGCGGGTCAGCCAACATCTCTCTCAGCAAACATCTCATGCAGGAGAACATGATTTCCGGTGTGCAGTAATCCTTCGATAGAATTGCTTTCATGCTGGAGCTCATGTGTTTTGCTGGTGTTGTAAAACTTGCATTTAGCATCCCCAGATAGGCCAAAATAATTGACTGCTACACTTCTGCACCATGGCCAAAAAAAATAAGAAATTACTACTCACTCCCACTTCAGTCTGTAAGCATTAACAGGCCCTACTAGTACTAGAATACTAGAAAGCTTTGGATGAGAATCAGTCAAGATAACCCAGTGCTTGGCCAAATCACGTTGATAAATACATTCACATTGTGAAAATAAATCACAGAAGGCAGAGCACAGCTGAAAATTGCATAAAATGCTAAGTACACGCGGTTGTATATTACACTTTGGTTAACGATTTCAACAATGAATCAGGATTGTAACAAACCAGATTGCAGTGTATCGAAGTTGTAAAGCAACATTAATTAAGGAGTCAAATCCCTTTGTTTTATTTCCACCTCATAAAAAATGTATAGTCATGGAGGATAACTCTGCCTTTTCATACAGATGTTTACATTTTACTGAATATAAAAACCATCTACAGTCTGCCAGGTTGAGCTTCCAGGTTGAACAGTGCAGTGATAACCCTTCTTTAAAATTATTATTATTATTATTATTAATAATCATAAAATTCTCTATATAATTATATATACATTATAAATACATTGTTTATGTCCTATGGTCGACTTGGCTATAATTGTATTCTTCTCGGCAATGTGTGCATGTGCACACATTGTCAGGTTAGATCAGTAACAGTAAAGTAGAAAAACCTCCACATTCCAATTCAAGCATTGCTCCCAGGTGAAAGGTGTGATTCTAGGATAACATTACTTGTTCTAATATAATTTCAAACATGGACAACCATTAATATTTATTTAGGAACCATTGCCTTTGCAAAGTTGTTAAAAGGAGAGCATAAATCAGATTGGACGCATTGCATTGCGTATATTAGCAAAAAAACATTCAGTTTTATGTCTGAATCCTGACTAGGCTAAATTGGGATTTCAACTGCCAGTAAGTGCTAAATTGATTTGTACATTGCCCCCCTTGCTCATCTGTGCGAACAGCTGATGTAGAGGGTGAAAAGAGCACTTGCATGTTGGCCAGAGTGTAAGGAAGGCCCTATCTTGACATGATGCCAGATAGATTTTTCCTTTGGTATAAAGAGGACCATGGCAGAAACAAGTTAAACTACTTTAACATGCTAAGCCATTTCATTCCCTCATCATTTC
>OMNO01018949.1:0-13999 GCA_900303215.1 Trachyrincus scabrus | reverse complement strand
TTAACAGACAATGAATTCTGTGCTTACCAGTAACAGTACTGCAATAAAAGAGTACAATAATTTGCATTGAATCTTGGTTTAGAGGAGGTTTTGGAACGACAAGAGGTTTAGGAATGCCAATTAAATCTGAATTCAAAATCTGTATAACCGATTCCTTAGCAGTGTCCAGGAGCACTTTATAGCTAATGAGCATTGAAAACAAGACCCAATAGCAAAATAAAACTGAATAGATGTCCCTGAAATCATGGGAATAAATGCCCTCATATAAGAAAAATACAATTAGTGGTCTAATAATGGTCTATGTGGTTACTATGAAAGCGGTTTTTGACCAATTACATTTCAAAACATTGGGGCATAGGACAGACAAAAAAAAGAAAATTTGACTTATGAAAAAAATCAACACTTATGTTAACAGCGTTAAGATACCAAATGGAATCATGTCTTGAATAAATAATGTGATGTGACCAACACAGATTATCAATTTGTTTTGATTGCATTGTACAACCATTATCACACTGAAACAAAGCAGCAACATGTAGCTCCAACTCATACTGCCCATGCTATTCATGCAACTGAGTAGTGTAAAGGCACTCCACCATGGTTATCATTCTCTAAAAACGAACACAAAGTACTCATTTATAAACAAGAAAATGCTCACTTAACCTAGAATCAGACAACCACATTTCAAATGCTATAAGAAGCAACTCCTCACAGGCTAGTCAGATTGGAGGTGGCAACCATAGAGTGATTTTACTTTGCCATCACAAATTGTCCAGTTAGAGGCCTTTTAGTAAGCAGCATTTTAAGTGAAAATTCGATTTCCACTAAAGGCACAACGAAATGCCTTAGTGTCTTCATAAAATGATTTAAGCAGCATTTTATGCATTTCAGATACAGCTTTGGTAAGAATCAAGCCATTGCTTGCATTCAGGGTCCAAAATTAACACCTGCCACCAGCCAATGGCTGATAGATTTAACTATTTAGCAGGTATAAAAAATTCTGGGTTACATATTAAAACAATTGCTTGGCCAGTAGATTTACACTCTGGCAGGTACAAATGAATTTTCAATCAAGGATTAATGGATTATTAGGGATGCACCGATCTGGTTTTTTTAGGCCGATACCGCTGACCGATTTTCTAAATGTGTCAGCCGATCCGATACCGATCGCTTATTTTTTTACAGTGAAATATAGGCTAAAATTGTCCAGTGTTTTCACAAATTCCTTTAAAACTGACACAGACCCTATGTAAAACCTATAACTATATTATGGAAGATAATCAAGATAATTTTATAATATAATACATCATTTTAAATAATTGTATAATTATTTAGGCTTTTGATATCATTTTCATTGGCATTCTAGGAACAGAACGTTACATAAATAAAACATTAAGAGATGTATTAACTATTTAATTGACAAACTTCATCTGGCAATGGACATGGGTGACTGAATTTCCTCTTCAATCACATCCATATTCTTTGTTTCCAAAAAGCTCACAAATGTCATGTCAGTTTGATAACTCCAGCCCATGCAACTGTTAATCAACAGTAGCATATACTTTTAATTCATTATTGATTGGGATTTATTTAATGAGTTTTGCACACACGGAAACAAGTTGTCGAATGCGTCATTGGGATGAGTAAATTGAGCCAAAACAACAATTAAAATATTAAACATACATAACCAGTATGCAAAGGAAGTGTATACAGTTTAATGTAGATTAATATACCCTGCCTATGCCAGAACTTCTAAATTATAACGGAACTGTATTGGTGCAACACACTGACTCTTTGTGAAATCTGTGCCCAGGAAAGGAGCGCTGTCAGCGGCTTCACTCATGAGCTCAGCCCGGGGGGGTCCAGCTACAGCGGACAGCACTGTTATAAAGTCTAGGTGTCAAGAAATCCTTGTTTTGCCTCACATTGTAGTAACTATGTTGACATGCAAGTACTGGGGCTGCAATCGTTTGGCTACGTAACGCATGGGTTATGCCGTTTAGAGACATAATTATTTTGGAAATCGCATCTTCCATTAAAGCGGTGGAGTAGCCAGTTAGTTTCACATAAAGCAGAAGGAATTAGCGGGGAGCAGCCTTTTCCTATGAGGTTATAGATACTTCAATAGTTTCAACTAACATGGTGATGTGTGAATAATGACAAGTGTAGGACTACTCTTTTTTTCCACAAATCTAAAAAAAACAAAAAACAAAGGAGAGAGTGAAGTCCATTCTCCAGTGAGATGCAGGCTGGTAATTCTATCCTATAACCGGTTAAGTGTACCTTTATTGAGAGTCGGGGCAATTTAAAGAGGAATTACGTTAAATGCAAGACGAGTATTAATTGTCTCAGTAACTGAACATAATGACGGTGCGTCTTGTCCACAATTCGTCTTGTACACAATAGCCGGTCGATCGGTGCATCACTATAGATTATGCTTTCTGCTTATGCCACATTATATTCAAGATCAGGTTTTCTGTAATGGTGCCTTTAAAACAGGAATAACGTATGTGTGTCGGGAAGAACGCCATGCCTTCCAAAAGTCAAATGGTCTCAATAAATTATTTTGTATACTCCATGGAATATTTATGGCTATTCATGCATGGTTTACCATTTAAAGCAGTAGAGTATCTTGCACAGTTGTGCCAATAAGGTACCGTATGATAAATGATTATAATCAAATTCCTCATCACTGCCTGTTTTGTAGTTATCTATTGCTACCTACTCACACTAAACTATGTTACTGCTACTGGAGGTATGACAAATGCCATAGCAAATGTACTTTCCATTTGTGCCATTTGCATCCCAGCTGTGTATTTCCTTTGTTAATACAGCCTTACATCATGAACAGAGGTCTGTGTTCTGCCTCATGTGCTCTGCATTTTATATGGGTCATTACTATAAAAACTGTTTGAATAAGTCCATAAATGCTCCCTCACTCCATTATAGCAAATGCCTCCTTAGCCTTTCCTAAAACCTTATAAGGCGTGTCTTCACTTGTCCACGAATATCTCCGTGCGCTAGCCGCTTTGTTATTTCATCAGCGAAAAATTTACTCAATAGCCAGTACCAATTCAAAATGTTAACTGGGGTTTTTGTTGATGTCCGTTTTCAAAAGTTGAACCCAATGAGACCTGTATCTAAATTGCTTTGCTGGCTACACTTCAGACAGTTGCTGCACTTCAGACAATAGACACTTCAACTTAGACAGAGTCACAATGTGCTAGTTTTTCCATTGGACAATGTGACTTATTTGTCTTCCACTGGTGCCATGTTTGCAGCCATTAGGGCTGTAAAAAAATGACATTGATTGGTGCGCAAAAAAAGCCTGCGATAGTTTCCATCAAAGTACACATATCAAAAGTTGGTTTATTTTATAACCGGTATTTTATACAGGTTATTTTATACAGGTTATAAATAGACACTTCATGGGTGTCCTGTATTTTATACTGGTTATAACATGTCTATGTGTGTTGCATTCACACCGGAGCTGCACTGCCCACGCAGTTTTTACTGTTGCAGAGCTAGCGGGATACACACATTTATTTATTTTTTTATTTAAATGTGAGACGTATCTGGTTTAATTGCGTTTTAGGCTATTGTTTAGGGCAGGGTACTTCGTAATTCGCCTATGTGTAGAAATATTGACCAAACGATGGCTCTATAGAGAGGAGTGCTGCTGCCTGCTGGTTTCGCTTGGAAGCCCCGTCTCCTGGGCAGGTCGTGTCTTTAGTTCCCCGCGTCAGATCGGTAATTCAGAGTGTGAATATCTGTTGAATATCCAATAGCTTTCCAACTTAAAAAACGACTTTTCACTACATAAACTGCTACAGTAGTGCTAAGCTGCTTTACATTTGACTATCTGTTTTGATGTCGGGACATTCCTGGCGGGCGGCCATTATTGTAAAACTTGCAGGGGAACTCCGCCTACCCGGGCCAGCCACGAAACGTTGGCGAACAAAGCTATTTTAGTATCAACAATATGTAATGGCGAAGGCTTTTGGACTATTTCATTATATATCCTACTTCAAAACTTTGCCAAAACACATAATATGAAATGTATTCATAAGATGTCGGAAAAATGACTACAAAACGATTTTCAATCACAATAATTTTGTAATGATTTATGGTTTGCTTGAAGAGTACTCGTTTACTCGAGTACACGTTTGCACTCCTAGTTTCAGCTTGACCTAGATTTCATTTTCAATCAATGAAAGTGTTTTCACAATAGAATGTCTGTTTTTTTTAACAATTTGATTATATAATCGAATTTAGAATATTCGTTGACAGCCCTAGCGGCCAGGGAAAACAACTCCTACTAATGACCCACATACTAGTTTGCATACAATTTGCACAAATCAATGCCCAGCTTTCCAAAATAATTTTTGCAGAGTTTTCCAGAGTTGGCTGAAAAAACAAGGTGGCACAATATAGGAAAAAACCTTGGACATAAATTTGCATGTTGGCAGATTATGAACAACGCATTCATATGCATGCATTATATTTTATTTTTTTGGGTTTCAGGAATGTGGAAAGACATGTAAAATACCTGGCAAGCATTTATTAAAGCTAAAACTGGCAATCACATTCTTTTTCAGGAATGTCTAGCTCCACATTCACAAACAGCCTCCACTTGCAGCTTGCCCTTACAATTACAGCCTTCCACTGTTAGCCACTTGGCAGTACCATTGGCCATGCAGGTCAAGTGTGTTGCACAAAGGCCACTTTCATAGTAGTTGGTGTGGGCAGGGAGGATGCAGCTCCCTTACTTCACACACCTAGGGCAAAAACCTGTTCTTTGGATCAACCGTCTTTTCCAGTGTACGCTACCAATAACAATCTTCAACCAAATTCATGTTTCAGTTGAATGGATGCAGATCAGTGATTTCAGGTTTGTTGATTTTGTAATGATAGTATAGGAAACTACATATGTGCGCCCTGATGTGTTTTTAAGTACACAGTCAATAATTGTGGGAAACTTTGACTGTATTAAAAATGTCACATCACCTTGCTAGCTAATTAGTAAGTTACCCTTCTCCAATTAGCGATTATAATACAGGAATCTGTTATCGCCACAAAAAACAACAAATATATGATATGAAAATATGAATATAAAATATAATATTTTCAGACAAATATGTTATATTACGTATAGAATATACAAGAACAAATGAAACAACCAAACACTTGGTCACCATCATTAATTAATTATAATTACTTATACTAATTAGTTATAATCAACAATTAACAAGTCAATCTTCCTGGCAACACTATGATGATGAAGTCAGCATGATCTCACACACACACACACACACGCACACGGTTTGTGTCCCATGTGTGACAATGAGGGGAAGGAAATGGCTTAGCAGGATAACATAAAAAACAATACTCTTGCTGGAACAACAATGCAACTCTGGTATTGACTGCCTCAAAATAATTTCTACCACTGCTGGTTGTTTTTTTTGCCCACTGCAGGGAAGGAAGTGCTCACAAAAATCTAACACACACACGCGCGCAGGCTTTGTAATTATTTTGTACTTTCCTGCACCAAATGGTGCTTGTTTATTTGTAGTGAGCAGACACTTTTGTCTTTCAAAATGGACTAATGGCTTGATTCTGAATGCAAACCTTTTACAAAAACATTTAAAAAAAGTAATTCATTAATCCTTTCAGTTTGCTTTCAGACAGTCCACTATGTTGATCGCTATTCTTTTATGGACACTGGTCATTCGTAAATCTAAAATAGGTTTTGATATCTCCCTGAGCAAGATTGGGGTATTTGAAAACAGAAAATAACATTCATTTTTTTTGGCTGCAATTGGATGAATAAAATGATCATAGACAGCGTGTTGAATGTACTTCACATGAATCAACATACATTTCTATTTGAGGGTATCAACAGCCCAGCACTTGTCAAAACAGCATTCATTGAATTGAAATTAGATAAGCCTATACTCCCTAATGGCAAAGTAGGACTGCAATTCAAGGCCAAGGCAAACAAGACAGCATTTCAGGAGCACTGCACCACAAACACTGACAATATATGATGGCTTGCATGGGAGATGGCTGAGTGGAACTTGGGCTGAAATCCCACACCAAGATGGATAACCAGGCTCTGGTAAAGTGATAACACTTCAACAGGCATACAGGCTGTGCTCTAGTCCACTTAGATATGCCATTACAAACTTGTATTAGAAAACATCCAGGGTGTTCTTGGGAAGAGCACAAGAATCATACAGAAATCATCAAATTAAAGAGTGCCTTGTCAAACCTTAACAACTTGTCCATTAAATCCATAATCCACACCCACAGTACAAGTTATTGCTGGGAATACAGGCTAATCATACCCAATAAATAAACCACACACATGGATTTTCTACCAAGTAACCATCAAAAAAATTGCCACAATTATTTGTGTGTAGGGTAGCCTTATGGATTTTAATCAATTCTCAATTTCTTATTCATCATTCATTTACATTCTGTTTTAGGATTTGCTCATAAACATAACGCATGTTTTGTTAATTGTGAAAGTGAAAAGAAGGCCAATAACAAGATGGAGACCTAAAAACGAAGGCTAAATGAGAGATACATATTGTGATGTCTCGATAGAATGTATATGAATAAAGATTAATTAAGTGTATTGTATAATTATAGGTGCACCAGCTAAGGCCAAAAGAGAATGAATGATTTGATAACAGACCTGAGCTTCACATTCGCCCGACCTAAATGGCATCGTCCAACTGGTTCACAGCCCCCCCCCCCCAGAGATGGTACAGATTGCCAGCTAGCTTTCAGGAGGCATGCTAAAAGGTTTCCTAGCATTGTACAGCCTACGTAATTCCCCTGCCATGAAGCAATCTCATGTTTGGGCCTTTTAGCAAACATCGTAAAATCTGCTTTCTTTCCACACGGTTTCTTAGTTGCCTGGTTTTGTGTAGGAGCAAACTTATTACAAGGTGAATGACGGGTCAAACCCTCATTAAATGAATTTGGCCATAGAAATATAAACGGTATATAATAAAAACGGTTCGAACATTTATTTCATTGAGTGACATCATGAAGGGTGTAAAAACATTCTATTGAACCTGCAATTTCACGAAGTCCTAAAAACCTATAATACTGTGAGGGAAACAAATTACATATTCTTGGTATATTACAGCGTGTGACTGCATTCATATTCTAGGGTGTACATGGTTGTTAAAGGTTTCCATTAATCTGCTTGACATAAACCTTTTCGTGGTGTACAACGGTATGATGATTTCTAAATATAATTTGATGGGAGAGCGATGAAGTGTGAACTACAGCAATTGTTCACTTGCACAATAGTTATTATGTATGCATTCACAAGTAGAGGAAAGGAGAATTGCTGTGAACCACAGTTCAAGAAGGTGTCATGTGTTATTGTTATTGTGTTGTTTTTTCAGGTTCAGCAGCTTGGCACCAACACCCTTAAGCAGACTGTGGTTGTTAACTTGTCCACTGTCCTTGATATTCTCAGGCAGATACAACTTTTGAATAAATAACATTTAGAACCTTGGACAATGCTCTTCAGAATTGCATCAGTAGTATTGAGCCAAGATACCAACCATGTGCGTGTGGAAAGATTTAAAGATGTCTGTAAGGTGAATTGATTTCACATACCAAGTTGAACAAAATGTTACCATGAACTCACTAAATTGCAGTGGTGGTAACACAAGAAAACACTGAATGTATGTTTCCCCAGTTAATAATACCCAAATATGAAAATAAAACATTTCAAAAAGTATTTCAAAAAACTATTTCATTCGTGTCAAATAGTTGGATGCAGGGGCTCATAAAATACAGAGCATACTGAAAACTGGAGGATACTTGTAATGTTGACTTCCTAGTAGTAGGGGATGCACATATTCCACTTTTGCACCGTTGATACCAACTTCATCTGAAATTCAACCTAAGCATTCCTATACTTAGCAAGTATTAACAGCTAAATTTTACTGAACAGTATAGCCTCAAACTGGCTGTACCAAATTCCTTTGTGTGACCTTGCAAAGTAGGCGGTAGTCAAAAACCTTAAGCAAGCCAGTTAACATTAGTTCACCAACCATAAATTGGTTACAACAAAATAACAATGTACCCCTGTTTCCAACCAACTGACCAACCATCATTTAATTTTGTCTTGTTTGAGATTATATTCTAGCAGAGGAAAATTGTAAGAAGTAGGATGATGTGACACATAAAAGGATAGCTTTGCCATATGGCTGTCTGTCCCTTCAGAGGTCTACACAGCAAAATGTTTTTACTCTTGTTCAATTGTGGGACAAAGTCAATCTCTATGCAGCTATTCATGACCATATGAATTGTCAACAGGAGCAAACAGAGCAACTCTGCTAATCAAAATACTTAAACTGAAATTAACTTTCGGTGGAAATATTTGCCATCAAGGCTAGTGTGACTGCAGCCTTGCATTTAACCAGTGTGTCCCTATAAAGTACATTCCTAACCTGCACAAAGTATTGGTAGCTCTTTGGTCAGATTGTTGCATTGACCCCGTGTTTCAGACCTACGATGCAGCAGATACCGTTACGTTGTCAATGTTTCACCAATAGAGGTAAAAAGACAAAAATAATTAGGCTGACAAAAAAAACTTCTATGGTAACCAATTTGACATACTTAGAAAGATAGGCTTCTTGTTTGACATACATTAGATTGACCTTTTGCGGTATGTAACCTTATTCATTATGAAAGCACAAGCAACAGTAAAAACAAGATTGACAACCTGAACCAACCCTTGAAGACATAGAAGTCCAATTGAAGTTACACACTGCCATGAGAGGTAGCGTTAACATGTCTGTGAAAATATGTCAGAGTGCACCATATTCAGAGAGGAGCAAAACTGCTGGACAAAATTAGCAGTTAGTATTGCACAAAGCAGTTGTATTTGAGTTTTCAGTTTTAGGGTGAAATTACCTTTTGATAGTGAAATTAAACGTGGAGGCTATAATGTTCCAGGAGCTTTTGCTCAAACACCCAATTGTCTCTTGTTTATTGTTAAGCATTGGTTTATATTTTGTGCAGATAGAAATCAATGTGTAAGACGATATTATTCTTGAGTGACATATTGTTGCCATTTACCATGACACCGTTTTTGTGAAATATTATGCATCTATAAAACTGCCGAATAGTAGTCCTACATCTAGCGCTACATCAAACATTCACATCGGCGCAAGTTGTCTGCTAGAGATTTGCAGACGTTTCAGATTAAAGACATTACAAATTACATTTTGGAAAAGGCTTTGGAAAAGAAGACCGTGTTCCAATAATATCCAGGACACTAACACACAGTCCACATGAGAAAGTTGCATTGCCATTTTCATTAACCTCTTGGGAATTCTCTATCTACTGTGGAGTGGAGATTACAATGACAATGACTTTGTTAACATCACGGAAGTGGTGAGAAAATAGGCTACTGGATAGGGATATCTATCACAGTGAACAATTAGAGGCTCTTTGGCAGACTGATCCGGGAGATTATGATAAGTAAACCCCAATCAATCATCTCTCAGTGAACGTAGTCCCAACTTGATTATTTGTCAGGGTCAAACACCGGCACACGTATATGTCATTTCATATTGTACAACAATATTGGCGTCTATTAGAAACGCAGCCTTTACCATAACAGGATCTTCCTGGCGTGTTTATTGTGATGTCTGATACTCTTATTGGAGAGTCCGGGGGGTGGGATCACATTTATTGACTTTTTCATGTTTGTATGGGTTGATCAATGTCATTGACTCAACGACCATGTGACAACAACAAAACTCCCAAGTTTGATAAAGCCTTGACTATTATAAAGTCCAAACTGTCTCGCCAACAGTCACCGCAACGGTACGCGTTACACACACACACGTGTCACCTGTTCACCGATAACGTTTCGCCGGCTATTATAAACGTGTATAATTAACTAACACTTTATAGATGCTGACAAGTAGTTTAGTTCAATCGGGTCGTGGACTCGCCTGTCTTGACGCGAACAGAGTGGATCAAACCGAGCGTTGTTCATAAACACACTACCATTGAATACGTTCACTAATCGACATATACGCGTGTTTAGTTAAACTTCATGTTCATTAGCTATTGTGGACAACTTAGCATGATACGCGCTAGCTAGCTAGCGGATGAGACAATGAGCTCCTGGTGCAAGGCAGGCGGCTAGCTCACTGCTCCATGCTGTGACGGTTAGAGTTTGTTACAGCTAGCCCAGCTCGCGCTTCGCACGCAACCGCTAGTAGCGGGGGGGCTAGCGACTTTTAGCACTATCAACAATAAGAATAACGTGAAGAAACTTACCGACTTACCAAGCCACTTCTAATCCGAGCCCGCGTCTGCCCATGATGGTGAATATTCCATACGATAACTAGTCGAGAGTATTACGCTAAATCGACAGCGACAAAAAAATATATAGAAACAAGGCACCAGAAACCAGTGGCAACGCACTCCCCCAAGACATCCAACACAAGAGAGGAGGGGAGGCCAGCGATTCACTGGACTTCTGCCATCACACTTCGCGATACCGCTCCAAATAATCGAAAACAACGACTCGAGAGGGCATTTTACCAAAAACGCGTTCAAATCCTACACATTTAAAGCTTCTCGTGTTATCTCCTCGAAATTAATCCAATAGCGAATAGCTTTCCATCCAGGTTAATTCCTTGGTAATTTGTGTTTCTGGATGTACGCCGCGGCGGTTCTTCGTAACCCCCCCAAAGCTGGAGACTGATACAATGTAACCAACAAGCAGCGCGAGCGGCTGCTGGGAAATCCAGGACCCGTGTTCCACTCGGAATGAACTGTCACTCGAAAGCAATCGTGTTAAAGATATGGAACTGGATTCATAATACTAAAGGATTGAGCTTTCTGAACCATGTGCAAACGTAATTTGCATGCAGTTGACAACCCACGCACATTTTAAAATGTAAGACCATGGTAATATAACATTAAGGTTAAAAACTGAAATTATCAAGTAAAGTAGTTGCCATTATAAGGGGATTTTACGTAAAAATAATTGTTTTAAGACATCTCTAATAAAATACCCTTCCAACCAGTTTCAATAAACAATTAACAAATCTCCCTACTTCTATTGTGAATACATGATATGATTTGAATTTGTACCTGCCTTTGCAGGCCTATGCTAACTGTTCGGCACATGTTCTAAATCCATATAGATATTCTATAGCTAACAATGAGTAGTGTACTATGTATATTTCCCATGTACATGGTTAATTAACGACTAAAATGGCTCTTTTGAGAATACCAGGGCCCATGAATTAACAACGTGAATAGGCTACACCCCCGCACTTTCACAACCTAGGCCTACTAACCCTTCACCCCTTCTCTTTTGAGGTTAGCTGGCCAAGTCATTTGCATACTGACAAGAGATTGGTTCGGTGACATCACAAATTGTAATCCTATGTGTACATCGCCGGATCAGATGTCAAGGGAGAATGGGTTCTTGAGGGCTCTAGGTTTATGGCAGGGCCACCAGAACATCCATAGAATATGAGCACTGTGAAATCGAATGATACCTATAACTGATAAACGGTTGCATCAAAACAAATCTGTTATCATTTTAAAACAACCAAATCAAATAAAACTGGGACAATCAAGGAGTCTCCACACTTTGGAACCCATGGGTTTGCCTCCAAGTTCTGCTACAGTTTTATTAAACTGAAGAACACATTAACAAACAAGCGCAGTACATTTCTCAGGAAAACAGCAGAGGGGGATAAATAAAGGAAAAGGGGAGCCGGAGATGTGTCAGGATTCCATTTCACAGGCGGCTACAGTGAACCTTTCATGTTTATCAGCTTCAAACGCCGTGGAGGCTTTAAGTCCTTGTCTCTCTCTGTGCGCTGGTTTCCCCGGCAACAAGAATATGATAATGTTGCCTTTGACATGACAGAAGGAATCATCTCACTAACAAACAGAGACAACAGGCACAGGGAGGGCTGCAGGAGAGAGAGAGAGAGAGAGAGAGAGAAGGAGAGGGGGGCTGAATTAATGGACTCATTTTCACACAGAGGGAAAGCAGCAGCCAGTCAGCATCCACCAGCCTCCATTTTCCTCCAGTGCCTCTCTATGCATTCCTGCTGGCAGGCACACTCACGCCTCCTCCCCGGGGACGAGGCAGTCTTCATTGGCAAGCTAAGTAACCGTCAGTGGGCAGTGGGAAATGGAGAGGAGAGATTCTTCTGATGTCTACTGTCCTCCAAGGCGAAGGCACTGAACCGAGCAGGCTGTGGCTGCGTGTGACCACCAGTCCCGCCTGAGATGAAGGGCATGTGCATCGACATCATGCGTTTCCCCAGCATGTATAAAAGGCTAATCAGTCGGCTATGCACAGTAACACAGGGGCCTGTGCGTGTGATCGTCCTGTATTACCATATTAAAAGCGCAACATTAAAGGGTTTGTACTAAAAGGAGAGCAGCCCCCTGGCTCCGCTGAAGGAAGTGAGGTCGTCTGTATGCATGTTTCAACTGAAGTGTTTCCTTTAACCCACAGAACAACACAATATTACCGCTGTCAGTATTACGAGTCGATGTGAAACCCTCCTGAAGAGAGGTGTGAAGTCAATTCATTATCAATATAGTAACATATTGTGGTGTCTATGCTATGTGGAAATGTCCATCAGATATATCTAAGCTGAATATTGTTAAGCCAAAGATGCAACAGTCAATTGCAATATTATGTAGCACCAGGATATGCATTATTGTATTTAAATGTAGAATTTTAGTGGATTCAAACCAGTGGTTTACAAATTAGAATGTAAGAGTAATGCTAATATATAATTATTTACTTTTTTGATTTGTTTGTTGATCCTAGCATACACCTCCATTTTGGCAAGCTCCATTTCTTCCCCCTAGTAAAATAAACGTTCAATAAAACCATTAACCATTAACAAAGATCAATGTTTGATATACAAGTTATGAGGCACTAGCACATCTTTGAAATCTGATGGCTTTTATGGTGCATTACAAACGTACCCTTTTAGTGACACATCATAATATAATTGCAGGCTACACACCAGGGTAAAGTAACAGTTGGTAAACCAGTGGGAAAAAACACCTATCATTTGTTATCAACAATGTTGCAGCATTCTGTTGAAAACCCCACTGCCATCATGTGATCTATTTGTTGCTGTCAACGAAACCTCAAAGAGTCTATGTTAGAGAATCTAGAGCCTTTAAGCTTGACAAATCACCAGGTTCCAGATAAGGCCTTGAAGTGGAATTATTTACAAGACTGTCTCCTCGATGCTTGTTAAAAGGCACATAAAAGGTACCAACAAGGAGCCTGCTTTGGTTTCAGTCTAATGGGAGAGCATGGGAGTTGATAAAATATGTGAGTTCCATTACTTCACTGGATGTTAATGCAGTATTCCCATGTGGAAAATGAATGCCATGAGCATACTATTTTAAGCTCCCCCACTTACTGCTTACACAATCGCACACACTTCCAACTGGATGTGTTGCAACTAACATCTGATTGAGTTTAGTCAAAAGGCTACTGAACATATTGATTACTCATCACAAGGTCTTCACAAATGCCTGCAAATCAAAGCCATTTGTAACAAAACAAAACAAAAATTCGTATTCGTGCTCAAGAGTTTCACACAAGGTTGAAGCCTCTTCTCACAAGCAGTCTTTTGTCAATGGTAGTCTAAACATTGGGTGAGACATTCTGGCTGATACAATTTGTAGATCCGACAATCTCATTTCTTGCAGCCTAGTATCGCTCAAGGACAAACAGGTCATTTTATGGCTGCTTTCATCATGGAGGGAGAGAGAGAGAGAGAGAGAGAGAGAGAGAGACCCGGATATATCTATTTTCACTCTCTAGTGCACCCCACTTGGGCACGCAAGGTGCAGCCATACAAAGACCTGTGCACTTCACTTCCTCTGATGGAGCCAACTGCCCGGGCCCGGGCCATTGGACTAAACAAAGCTGACATACCACGAGAGA
>OMNO01018936.1:0-11903 GCA_900303215.1 Trachyrincus scabrus | reverse complement strand
TTTTTATAACCAACGGGCATCTTTTAGAATTTGCATTAATTCACATTCAAACACCACTTTTTGTCTCGGTAGAATATCCCCACAAATGACTTTGCACTGATTTAGTTATTTTCTTTGTTTTTATAACTACTATAAAGGAACAAGCAAGAGAGTTGAGGACCGCCTTGTTGCACTCGGCTTAAAACACCCTCAGTCTTGAAACCTGACTCTATAAGCTGGATGCTGCAATCATAGTCTTTTTAAAGGAAAGAAAAAAAAACAAGTTTGCACTTAAAATTAGTTTAGAGAAAGATGGCTTTACATTTTTGAGCGTGCTCATTACTCACACACGGCTAATACAGTAGGTGAGAAAAATTATGAAACTATCTATTGAAACATTTATATTAATATTTCAGATTCCAATCTGCTCTGTATCATAATGTGTATATTGTAATTCAGTGAACTGATGGGGGCCTAAGCAAAAGACCATTACTCCAGTGAAGTTTTGTCATTGATAGTTATATTTCTAAAGCCTAAAGTATACATATTAATAATATTAAAATAATCTTGAATACATGGGTTTCTGTTCTTTTTATTTTATTTGAGTTCAAAGTCCACTCACACGTACATTTTCTAAATTATTTGAAATTCCCCATGGTGGTTAAAAACCGACGACATGGTCACATATCGGCCCACGCTATCCAGATGGGACTGTCACGGATGAAAGTCTTCCAGGGTTGCAAGAGGTTCTTGGTTTAAAACAGCTTTTTAGAAAAGTATTTTGAGGTTCGTAACCCCTTCATTTTGCTAGCCACAAATAAAAACAGACTCGTGATGTGGTGAAGAGTTTTATTATCTACAATCAGAAATGCCATGGGACAGTAGACACCCAGCAGGGCTTGTTCAGCTGTTTACTTTATTTTTTTTTTGTGAGTGACCAATTACTGCCAAGATGAGTCGAATGACCCTATACATTAACTAGAAGACGGAAAGATGGAATACATTTTTGATTAATGTGGATAACATTTTACACGTAACAATTTATTCTTCATTAAAAAAAATCATATGATTCTCATTTGTTCTCAACAATGTTCGTTTTTGTGTCGAGACCTTTACTTTAAGCTTTCTTTTGTTGCTGCAGGCCAATGGAGACCTCAAACAAATGAGACCTGACATATTTTCATGCTAAATGTCCAAAACAATTTAGTTTAGATTTAGTCACGCTCTGCTGTAATCGGCATTCAGCACGGCATTTGTAATGCCATAATGCTTTAAGAGTATAAAAATGTTATGTTTTGTATAACTGTAAGCTGTATTTCTGGTAAAATTGTTTTTCATTCATGTTTTCAATTCCTCAGGAATTCACACATTTTCTTCCAAATGGGTATTTAGTGTGGTTAAAAAGAACTGCATGTAAAGCTTTCCCATTTTGTGGATGCACTGTGCTAGTCACAAAAGTTGATTTGCAATGCGTAATAACTTGCAAACGAAACCCTGCATATTTAGCATTTATTTTTTAACTTGATACCGTTGCAACATAGAATTGGGAAACAAGACCTTTCTCTTGTTTATATTCTGTAATACAGTCTGAATTGGAACTTTAAATCGAATATATTACTGTTAAGCTAATATCGGGGTACGTGGTACAAAACCTCAGTAAAAAAAAAAAAATCAAGTTTGCTTTTTTGTAATTATTCTTGTAAATGCCATACATTCAGCTTGTACCTTTCTTGTTTAAACCCATTTGTTTGCGATGCTGTCCAACTCAGAAGCAGACCTGTCCAAACAATGTCGTCTTCTCGCCATCCCACACGAAGAGGTACAAAAAAAAATAAGCTTAATTTTGTCTTTCTGAGCCCAGTGGGGTTGGGATTGGTTGGCTTTCCCTCAGTAGCCTCCACGTTTTCTGTCTAGAGGTGGCATGCAGTAGGTCTTGAACCCGGCACGGTGGGACTCATCCCTGGGCTGCAAGGAGGGGGAAACATAGCTTGAATGCCCATTCAAACCCTCTTATTAAACCACACTGCCGGTATCTTTCATCCGAGCTCCACTCCCTATAGTCGTTTCACACTTGACTGCAGACATCCACCATGTAGGACTAAATCATCTCATGTGTCTTACCTTGGCCAACCGCGAGTGGCACTTCTTGGTGGAGATGGCAGGCAGTGAGTTCCGGTGGACCCCAGTGAGAGGAGGCACCGTGGAGGCTTGGTAGGTGACCTGGGGTCCCGGGACCACCATGTTGAGCTTGGGTAACTCGGCTGCATAGTGGGGGACGTTGCGTCTCATCAGGGGCTCTGCTGCATGTTTTATGCTGTGCTGCAGACAGAACGTTTTTTTATTTATTTTGACAATGTGTCTGGGGCAGGATAGTATATACTAGGGATTAGGGTGTTTGACTCCCAGCTGAAGGGTTCTGGGTTGGATCCACAATGTCCCTACTTAGCTGTAGGCATTTTCGAGCAAGATAAACTACCTGTTCCTAAAAATGAAATGCATATAATTCACTCTAAGTCGCATGTAAAGCTTCTTCTTAATTCTAAAACGGTTACAAGAATTCTGTGATTTCATCGAAAGCTTGGGGGGGATAGGAAGGGTAAAGATTGACTCACGCTTAATAAAGATGTCTGTCTCGAGTGTCTTCCCCTCACTTGTCTGCCGATTCTGGCTGGCCGCCAGATGTGCTCTATAGAATGAGGCATCTTACCGGTCTCCCCTGCTTCCACCGCCTCAATAGTCCTCAACAGACTCTCACATTTCTTCTCTGCCAGCCTGGGAAAACCAAGGTGTGGAGAAATAACTTCAGTGGAATTAAAGGATCTACATTTGACAGGTTTAGCGGTCTTCACATTATCGCTTGGCAGGCGCTTTTATCTTGTGTGAATTTTGCCTTTTATCTTGAAGTGAGGCAGAGGCTCAAAACATTCCATCAATATTGGAGTAACTGCAAAACATTCTAGGTATGCACAACCAAGTTTCTATAATGGTAGTTTTTTCCTTAGGTTTTACAGTTAATGCCAAATGAAGTCAGGTTTTTCTCACCATAACTGATGCCCGTGCAGTATACATTGTTTTTTTAATATAAAGGAAATGATCTACCCACTGAAAATGGTAGAATCCGCATTATTAAGGGTGAGCGATCAACAGTAATCGAGGAATCCACCTGATCTCCCTGAAGTACGTGTGCTGCAAGGCCGTCTGTGCAGAGATGCGCTCATCGGGGTCGTAGGCCAGCATCTGGTACAGCAGGGACAGGGCTGGCGCCGGACAGTTGGGGATCAGCCGGGAGATACCACTGCCCTTTTTAGGGGGGAAGTCGAAACACATCGCCCGGGACCTACCACACAACTGAGTGAGTATTGTTTTGTCTTATGGTTTAACGTTTTTTTTGTTATTACTAATGTGTAATAATTGTTAAGCTCAAGCAACGTTTAGGGGATCAAATGGGAGCTTACTGCTTGAACTTCTGCAGGACGCTGCTCTCGGGTGTCCCCAGTACATCGTGGATCTTGGCAACCTGGTCGAGTTCATTCGATCCAGGGAACAGAGGGTTCAAGCTGGAATATATATTTAGAAATCCATCAGTCTGTGGCATCAAATGTTCAAACACTGATTCATGCATAGCCTTGATGATGACGACACGACCACAAAGGCCGGGTTTATGAATTATTCAATCAAGACATACGACATGCTGGCTATGATTCCATACAAAGCATGCCAAAGACCCTGCCGCTTTGATGATGATGCAACCACAAAGGCTGAGATTATGAATTATTCCATCAAGACGTGAAACTGAATGATTCCATACAAAACATATCAAAAAGAAAGTCTTATTTTGCTTGTTTACTAGGGATACTAAGTTAATTTGACACAAACAACTAACTGCTCCCAAAATGACATCTCTACTGCTGCAGTTAAAATACAGCGAGCCCTGTCTTCAGGTACCTGATGATCTCAAAGAAAACGCAGCCGGCGCTCCAGACGTCCATCTTAAGGCTGTAGTATCCGTCTGTGAGGAGGCACTCAGGGGCCCGGTACCAGCGGGTGGAGATGTACTCTGTGTGTGGAGGTTTGGAGTACACACTCCTGCAGGAGCCAAAGTCTCCCAGCTTCAGGGTGTCTTGCTACAAAGGCAGTGTACAATGAATGAGGACAGTCCTACAGTGCAGAAACTATGTTAACGGTTTCATTCATAAAATGTGCCACTTACTTTAATGAGAATATTTTCTGGCTTCACATCTCTGTGAAAGATGCCACACCTGTAATATAGAGAGGAGGGGTAAAGAATAACTCAGGCACACGCAACATTTAATTTTGACTAGTGAGTATACATTTAAACCTTAACACCCACCTGTGCATATGCTCAAGAGATTTACAAAGCTGGTACATATAATGTTTGATCGTGTTCTCAGGCACTGGAGTTTGTCTACCTATGAAAGGTACAAGGCACACCAATAATCCTTTTTTTCCCCAGTACTATTCAGTATAGAATATATTTTCAGATGAATTAGCTTATTCATTTACGAATTAAACATAATCATTATTTATACACACCTACACAATACCTGTTGCTTTCTAATTACAATTAATATGTATAATGTAGGTATTTATTGTAATGCATGTTCTTGGACTAGATTCAATAATTGTATACTTTATATATAAACTCACCTTGTATGAATTCATACATGTTCATGTCCATCAGTTCACAAATCAAGGACAGGGTGCCAGACTCTTTGTCACTGAAACATTGAAGTACGGGATGTGTATGTCATTGGTATACAAATACACAACAGTTGTATACTGACCTTGTACTGGACTAGGTCAAAGATGGGAAAACAAGGACTTACAATATCAGCTCATGCAGCTGAATGATATTGGCATGTGGGCTGAGTCTCTTCATGGCTTGGACCTCCCGTAGGTTGTTTGCTTGCTCCAGACTAAAAAAAAACGTGCCGCTTTAATTACAAGGTGGTGGTGCTGCTACTACAGCTACATATGACATTGCACTGTATACATATTTAATGGAATTCTTTATTAGTCTTTCAGTAATTAATATTACCAAATTTCTCCTAACTATTGGATCATTTGCCACCAGAATTTCTTCTGAATTTTATATGAATGTGGTAAGAAAAAAAAAAAAGCTATTTAAAATTCAAAGACAAACTGTACCCTCGAAGCACAGTGTTTGTAAGGACTGTCTGGTGTCGGGCTGCTGTATTAAGTTGCAGGTGTCACGGGTCGAGGCCACTCTATGGCCACTTATTCATGCTAATGAGTGATTATGGATTGGATACCTGGTAATTGTCTGCTTCATGGTTTTGCACGCGTAGAATCTTCCGTCTTTCACATTTTGAGTCTTCACGACCTCTGAAAATGTTCCCTCCCCAATCTTCTTCATTATTGTGTAGCCTGCACAAAAAGAAAAACATTATGATCATAAGTATATCTAACAAACAAACATATCATTTTTGTGTGTGCAGTTTAGTTCAACGGTATTAAATACGTATTAAAATGTGAGTTTGCCAGGGTTAGATGAAAAAACCATTGTTGTGTCCAAAAGTTTGTTTGTCTGTACTCTCTGACCTGTCATCGTCAGTGACGCGCGTGGGCACCGAGCGGCTAGCTAGCTTAACTGCAGCTCACATTTGAGATGGTTCTTGTCGCTTAAACGTAGATTATCCATCCTACGCGTTCGCAACACATTACAATTATTACTTATTTAATAGCGTGGCAAATTAGCGAAATGTAGAAGTCGTCCATCTGACAAAACGCAACGCACACACACACGCGCGCAGATAATAACCTAGCCCGGCAGCGAGCCCTGTTAGCTGACCGTTGCCTTGGTAACCGAGCACGCCTCGCCCTCAACTCTGACCCGAGGTGCACTCAGAAGCGAGGAACTCGTGTACCGCGCTGGGGGGAAAATCGCTGCCAATGCCAAACGAATCATACAAGTGCATTACCGAGATCACTCACATATGAAAGTCGTAGCGATTATTGTGTGCTTGTAGGCCTCGCATTTTTTCACGCAGATACAAAATGAGATCGCTTTATATTCACCGAATCACAATTCGCCCATATACCTTTTTTCCAAAGGGATATGCCGACCGCTAGCTCGGATGCCTTTCGATTAGTCGGTGGGTTCTTTTTCTGCATTTCCACGGGATGTCCTCTGTTGTCCCATTCGATGTTAGGCGTTTTACATGCATTTCTAATGATTGCTCTGTTTTTCACCCCCACAAGCCAGTTCGAGTAGTGCATCATCATATAATCCCCATTGGTAGAGCAAGTGCGTACTACGAGCTTAACAGCGTTGAGGAGTCATTAGTGACGACAATGGACGATTGTAAACGGCATTCATTCCATTTTTCTGACATCAACAAACACAAACTACAATGCCACTCTCTGCGCAGGTTCCGCGTGCAGGTGTCATACACGTGCATGTGTGTGTGCATGCATGTGATGTGCTCCTCCTTGAGCATATATATGCACGAACGACTCATGCACGCTGCGGTTACGCGCATGGATGGAAATATCAGATTTGTTGCCAAATTGCCAAAAATGTAAGGCATTGTCTATTTTGTTCCATCAGGCTTTCCGTAATATAGGCAGTACTGCGCATGTGCGGTAGAAAGCCTGCGCGTTGCTCAGGTGCTTGATGTGAGAGCAGTGCTTGACATGTTTACGTTATGCTTTGCTTGTAATATATAGATGTCTTCTCAATAGCTCGTTATCTTTTAATCGCACCTATAAATAAAGTCACGATGAAAACGAGATTCAATACCGTGGACATCAGGGCAGTTATTGCTGAGATTAATGCCAAGTAAGTGATTTGTCCCAACATTGTATGCTAACGCGTTGACTGCTGCCTGTGACTATCTACGAACATGGCTAAAAGTTGTGAAACATTTTTCAAATGAATGCATTCACTTATTTTGCAGCTACCTTGGCATGAGAGTCAACAATGTCTATGACATCGACACTAAGACTTATCTCATCCGCCTGCAAAAGTAAGGTTTAGCCCACGTCCTATCCTATGTATGTGCTAACAGTGTCCTTTTTTGTGTTCTTCAAGTTTAAGATGTGGATTTAGAGACCTTCGAGGCAACTGCGTCATATGTGCTAAATGTAATCGGGCAGTATTTTATAACGATCAACGTGTTTCTGTTCGTCAGGCCTGATACTAAAGCTATTCTCCTGGTTGAGTCCGGAGTCCGCATTCACTCTACAGACTTTGAATGGCCCAAAAATAACATGCCTTCCGGCTTTGCCATGAAGGTAAGGTTCTGATATATTTGTTGTCAAACAAGTCATAATAGTCTCTGTTGTTTTGATACATTTATTATGTTGAGCTATAGCCTATTTTGTCGTTAAGTTTTCAGTCAGAGGTGTTTTTTTCCTTTAGTGCCGAAAGCACCTGAAGTCGAGGCGCTTGACCCAGGTGAAGCAGCTTGGAATGGACCGCATTGTGGACATCCAGTTCGGCTCAGACGAGGCTGCCTACCACTTGATCGTGGAGCTCTATGACAGGGTACGATTGCACAAGGATGTATGAGTCCCCATACGAACGGCAGCATGTGGGTTACACATAAAACACAATGTCCCGATGTGCTAGTTTCACTGCCATTCATTTAAAATATCGCCTGGTCCAAACTACGCCGTCTAGGGCAACATCATCTTGACGGACTATGAATACACCATCCTGAATCTGCTGCGGTTCCGCACTGCTGATGCGGAGGATGTGAAGATCGCGGTGAGAGAGCGGTACCCTGTGGAGAACGCCCGGCCCCCTGAACCCCTGATCAGCCTTGAGAGGTAGTGAGCACATGCATGTCTTAATTCTATAGCTAGCTGTCTGTCTGGACAATGTTTCTACCTCTAGGCTGTTTGGTAGTGTGTTTATGTGTGTGCTCTGTGGGTGCGGTGCCATTATGGAACACATCTTTTTGATATAGACTGAGTGAAGTCCTCTCCAAAGCACCACATGGAGACCAAGTGAAAAGGGTCCTTAATCCCCACCTTCGTGAGTAGCCTGAGAACACCTTGATTACACACAACCTTAGAATATCTCTGTACATTTCAACATAAAACATATCATAGCCATATGAGTTTAACTATAATTTGTGACTGTATTGTGTCCCATTCATCTGTCTCCAGCCTATGGCGCCACTCTGATAGAGCACTGTTTGATCGAAGTGGGTCTATCGGGGTCAGTGAAAGTGGACAACCAAGCCGACACTTCTCAAGGTATGAGCCGGTATTTTCCTACCAGAAACATTACGGTCAAGATTACTTGAGACAGACCCTGGTATTGAATGTTGTTGTGACTAGACTCAAATCGACCAGTATCGCCATCAGCGAACACCTGCAATGCAACATACCTCTACCAAGAGTCGAATCAAACATCTAAAAATTGATTTCCTTTTGACATTTGAAAGGTAAATGTCTGTATTATGGACAAAAAGGTGTTTTAAAGGAATGGATTGGATCAGTGCATACAAAAATAAAGGAGATGCAGAAAAATGATCTCTTAGGTCCAAATTGGGTTACCTATAGTTAAATTACTTCAATATCACGATATAGACCTGCATACTTCTGGTATACGGCTGTATTACGTCGTTATGACACATGCCTACAAGTATTTCGTCCAATTACATTGCTCTATTGTCAACTGTAACTCATAGCGCAGCACAGTGATTGACAGCTAGCTTTGGTTTTTGATGGCGTTCTCTTAGCGCTGCTGTAGCGACGCAAAAGCTATGTCCGGCCCAACCTCCGGTTTTATGCAGACGCCTCACGAAAGACGAAAAATGCCACCTGACTCATTTGGATAGGGCCTTTAAGGTTTTCTTCTTTGTTTTGTGAATTGTGCCTTGGCCTTGATTATCCATCATTACAGACAAATACTTTATAGATAACTGTGTAACAATGACCCCCCCCCCCCTTTTTTAATAGCACCTAAAATCCTGGAAGCCCTGCAAATGGCCGAAACGTACATGGAGAAAACGGAAAGCTTCAATGGAAAAGTAAGACATCGGAGTCCCATTGCTCTATATTTCTGCTTGAAAAGTTTGTCCTGTATCTAAATAACATACACCCTCCATTTTGTTTTTCAATTGAAGGGTTTCATCATTCAGAAGAGTGAGAAGAAGCCAAGCTTGGTTGCAGACAAACCCAGCGAAGAACTGCTCACGTAAGCCCTTTTGATGTTGTGGTTTACGTGACGTTGATTTATATCATGTTGGTGTGTGTGCTAAATGTACTTAACCTCAGTTATCAAGAAACGTTAGAAAAAGGTGCTCTTGTTGCAGGTATGAAGAGTTTCATCCGTTCCTCTTTGCTCAGAATGCAAAGAGCTCACATGTGGAGTTTGACTCGTTTGACAAGGTGGGTAGTAGAACGGATATGGTAAAATATGTGCTGTTGTCTGGTTTCTGTCTCCGAATGGAAAGTTATTTGTAACACTTAAGGTTCATATCTTGATACATGGACTCAGTTTGTTAGTTAATATACGTGTAATACTTGTATTTATCTGTCGAATGCAACAAAAAAAAGTACAACCTGCTTTTGAGAAGACCCTGTCGACCGATGTTCTTCCCCGACAGGCGGTGGATGAGTTCTACTCTAAGATGGAGGGCCAGAGGATCGACATGAAGGCCCTGCAGCAGGAGAAGCAGGCCATGAAGAAACTGGACAACGTGAAGAGGGACCACGAACAGAGGCTGGTGGCCCTGCACCAAGCCCAGGTCAGTATGGACCCGGACCCTTTAACTGCCCTGTTAACGGACTCCTGTGTACCGATTCCTATGTCGTGAGGTCTGAATATTAAAGGAGGATGATAAGCAAATCACTTTTTCAGACTAATATCAACATTCATGACAATAATGACAAGAAAAATGTTTCTTGTGTATTTTATGTGTCGTCTGTGTCAACTAGCAGCAAACGACACGGCTCACGGCTCACGCTACAAGGTCCAAACGCGTGGTGTCGGTTCTGTGTGTGACAGGAGGTGGACAGGGTGAAGGGGGAGCTGGTGGAGATGAACCTGGCGGTGGTGGAGCGGGCGCTCCAGGTGGTCCGCAGCGCCCTGGCCAACCAGGTCGACTGGGCCGAGATCGGCCTCATCGTCAAGGAGGCCCAGGAGGCCGGAGACCCGGTGGCCTGCGCCATCAAGGAGCTGAAGCTGCAGACCAACCACATCACCATGCTGCTGAAGTAAGACACCTGACCTCAAAGATGCCCGTGGCACAGATCTTAAAGGGGAACTTTGCGGCGTTTCGACCTCATCTCTTATCGATCCGCATTAGGGATATAGTGTGGAAAACGCCTGCAGTTGTTGCCGAGGCTCTCTGTTGTCTCTGGGGCTCGGCCCAGATGCAAAATCTTTCTGTTTCTCTCCGTTCCAACCTCCGGTCGTACGTGTGTTGGTGTTGTGACCATTTCAGTTCATCCCTCTGTGGGTTTCCCTGTCCTGCGTTAACCGCGAGGTTTGATTAGTTCATTGGTTATTGGTTGTGTGTTGTTGTGTTGATTGCTTGGGCAGCTGGTAGAGCAAGGCTAGTGGGAAGAGACCGGGCGACCTCCATCGCGTCGTTTTGTCATTAATAAATGTGGAATTAATAAATCGATTTGTTCAATGTACTTTTCGTGTGTGTTTAAGTTCTTTGAAGGTGAAGGTGGGCAATTAAATTTTTCTTAAACCCTTTAAGTTGACAATATAATGTATCACTATTAGTCGTATAATATACCCACCCCTCTCCTTACTCCCCGCAAGGAATCCCTACGTTTTGGAGGATGACCCGGATGGGGACGAGGAGCAGCAGCAGCAGCAGCAGGAGGAGGAAGAGGTGGCTGACAAGACCAAGGTCCAGAAGGGGAAGAAGAACAAGAGGGACAAAGGACAGACCAACAAGCTGCAGAAGAACAAGCCCATGCTGGTGGACGTGGATCTCAGCCTGTCGGCCTACGCCAACGCAAAAAAGTATGTCTGGGATGTAGGCGTGCCGGTTGTACAGTGACATGGATCAGGTGTGGAAGGATGGAGGGCTGGATGTTTTTTTTGTCATGTTTTCAGGTATTACGACCACAAACGGACCGCAGCAAAGAAGGAACAGAAAACTGTTGAGGCGGCACAAAAGGTGAATTCCTGTTCATCAAATGGAAGGCCATGTTTTTATTCATGGACACTTCTCTCAAATGTTGTTGAATGTTTTATATTTGGCTTATGCACTTTATACATTTTTTCTTTTCCTTTTAAAAGGCGTTTAAATCTGCAGAAAAAAAGACCAAGCAGACCCTCAAAGAGGTCCAGACGGTGACCACCATTCAGAAAGCCAGGAAGGTCTACTGGTGAGTTCACTTTCATTACATAGTACATCATCAAGTTAGTCTGGGAACTCTTTTATCCTCAGTCCTCACCTGCCCGTTCTTCTCTCAGGTTCGAGAAGTTCCTGTGGTTCGTCAGCTCTGAAAACTACCTGGTCATCGCAGGAAGAGACCAGCAGCAGAACGAGATGATCGTCAAACGCTACCTGAGGGCTGGTAAGAAATGCCCAAGACGCTTATTACACACGCACACTAATGAATACACATATCTCTACTGGATAAACATGATGATAAAAATGGACCTTCTTCTGTTGCCAGGCGACCTCTATGTTCATGCTGATCTCCATGGAGCGACGAGCTGCGTCATCAAAAATCCCTCGGGTAAACCCGCCCGTTCATAGCTCTCTGTACAGTCTCTCTCTCTCTCTCTGCCTCTCTCTCTCTCTGGTCTGGGTACTGTTGCTGCTCTTCCTGATTGGCTGATATTGTGCTCAATGATGTCATTTGCCATCCAAACTGTGGGAATAAGCGACTTTGTGCACCAATCGTCGGTTACATACTTTGATTTTGGTGTTTTTGTATTCATTATTAAAACAAAA
>OMNO01018863.1:3611-14338 GCA_900303215.1 Trachyrincus scabrus | reverse complement strand
TATGGTGGCCAGGCCATAAATATGAGTAACTGAGTACCTTTGATTTCACGTATAACTCACAAAATACACACGTCCCATTACATAAGGAGGCCACAACAATGACCAACACCAATCCAGTGCTCTTAGACAAGAAGGGGTGTGTCTGTGTCTGTGTCTGTGTGTGTGTGTGTGTGTGTGTGTGTGTTGGTGGGCAGCACTAATGATTAAACCAGACTGGGCAGGCTTAACAGTAATCCCGGACACATATGAGTACAGCGGGAATCAGGACAATTAAAACAGCCTGTGTTTGAGCCCCCCCCGGTCCATGGTTTGTTTTACTGTCTACCTCGGACTTAATTGATCATAAAAACAAATACACAACATACCAAAAAAGGACTTTATTCACCAGGGGGATTGGGTCGTTATAGAGGAAAGTTTCACAATCAATACATCACTCCTTGTGTAATTATAAGAAGGTGTGTAACTACCATTCATTACACATTCACTACGTTAGTTAATGTGCAAACGTAGCAATTTTCCAACTTCTCTTTCTGACTAGGAGTACAAGTCATAGCCTGGCAGAGAATTAATCATGTAGAAAACTTGTTTTTTTTTCCCCTTCTAAAGATTACAACATCGAAAGCGTCATTTCGCTTCCAGCAATGCAAAATAACAGGAAGGGAAACAAACAGCTTCTTCCATAGCAACAAAAGGTATGCTCAAAAAGCAAAAGAGAAGCCAAATAAATGAAAAATATAACAATATTGATCCACAGAGAACTCTAAAATGTAGAGCAGCATCTGTAGGATCGGTATTCCCATAAAGAAACGTGTAATGTGATTTACGTAAGTAATGGCACCTTGTTTAACCCTGAGACTAGCTTATAGCGCAAGCTATGAGGTTTTACATATCAGAACATGTTCCCACAACTAGGGAGAGCGTCAGAGGAGCGTCCAGACTCTCTCACACCTGAAAACATTGAGGGCCTAATAAAGCGGTGGTATGAAGCAGTGAGCAGGAGGTGGGAAGTGCCTGTGCAGAGGTGGGTCTTAACAGGGAACACAGGAACATTCCTGACCCTGGGCTATAATGGAGGGTGAGGAGTTGAGTTGAGCTGGAACTGGTTTCTGAGCCAGAAACGCAAGAAACTCTATCTCTAGAGTTAAATGTTCTTTAGTGGTTTTTTAATCTTTTGTTTGCTTGTTTTGCTTGGGTGTTATTACGGATGTACAATACAAAATGGGCTGGGCATCGTGAGTGCAATGATAAGAGTCCTCCAACAGAGCAGAAAGTAACACCTGCTATTTTTTCCCTTACTGCAAAATACATTTTTTTTTTTAACTCCGTTTACATGATGTTTCTTTGTGTGAGTGCATCACAACGATCAACAACAGCTTTCAGCCGGCAATGTGTGTCATATCGACGCCACCGACAAACGCGGAAAGAATTTCATTGAAAAGAGAAAACAACGATCACACCAACGCATTTGCTCTCATGTGGTTTTCAAAGCAGTGACAATGCTTTGACTAACAACGGCCACGTAGATTCCACCGTGAACTTTGTGGTCACAGTCGAAAGCCCAAGAGAGCCCTGAAAAGATGTGCAACTCTCAAAAGCTGACCTACATAAAACCAAAGCAGTGAAACATGTTGGTTCACCACAGCCACACAAAAGGCTTTGTTTTAAAAGGTGATAGTCCTTAAAAGTTGTTGCCATTTTCCAGTCGTAAACTGGGGACATGACGGGAGAATCAAAGACATAGCAGAGGGTTTAGGAAATCCTGGAACCTCTGCGTGGAGTCCAGGACCTTGTGGCAGTAGCTAACAGTACCTACGTCTGATTTAGTTTTGTTTTTTGGTTTCACTATGTCAGCATCGGACATACTTAACCAACCGAATGGGGTTTAAAATGTAAGGATATTTAGATAAACAGATAACATTAACGTCTTTAATGGCATCCCTTGTCAGAACCTATTTCATCTGCAGGCAGGAGTGACTTAACTTAAACTATGAAGTATAATAAGTAATTTAAAAGTGAAACATAAGTATAGCCATCTCTCTTGTGTAAACACCCACAACACTGAAACATAGTAATTATACTGTCATGATAATCAAGTAAAATGAGACAGAGACAAAAAAGGACATTGTTATTCATACTACTTTGAATCTGCTACTGTGCTGTGCTGTGTGTGTGTATGTGTGTGTGTGTGTGTGTGTGTGTGTGTGTGTGTGTGTGTGTGTGAGTTTTCCGCATATAAATGCTTACCTTGCTTTCGCCCTTCTCAAACTTCATCTTCAGATTGTTGAGGGCCAAACTAGGTTTCTCTTCAGCGGCACCGGGGCTGGACACCGCCTGCTCCTCCACCTCCTCCACCCTCTCGCTGGGTCTCCGCTCGACCTTCTCCATCCCCTTCCTCTGTTTCTCCGCGGCTGCCGTGGAAGCTCCCGTCGAGAGCTGGAAGTGGCTGACTGTGCCCTGGCTGCCCTCAGGACTCAATGGTCCAGGGGACTTGGATGGCAGACAGCTCTCACTGGTGGGAGTCGGCTTGGGCAGGGCAGGAGGGACGAGGCAGGAGATAGGTTTCTTTCTCGCGGTAACAAGAGATGACTTGTCCTGAGGAGGAGGGCCCGCCTGCTCCCAGCGCTTCTTCAGCACGCTCAGACCGCCCGGGTTCACAGCGGGCTTCACGCTTTCAAACGGCTGAGAGAAAGAGATTGTATTTTAGTGTTGTGAGAACCCGGCCACGCATACAAGAACAGCAACCGGAGATGACAAAACATGTGATTAAAAGGGACTAGTATAAATATATGGAATCATTACAGACATATGACAAAAATTGTCATATGTATTTATGACTAAAAATGCCATGACTGGTAAATGAAAATCACCACAGCAGAAGACGATAAAATGATGATGGAAATTGTGCACATTCCGGTCACACTTTAACGTGGTGAAAGACTAGGCAAGCAAACTGCTTGAAAGATTAATCCAGGAAATGGGATTTTTTTTCCTATCAATTGTTGAAGTTAGCCACACATGGGCTAAGAGAGATTTGTTCAAGATGAAAATTAAAGGGCTGAAATACGGACGGATTTTTGTCCACATTCCGTTCAAAACGTGAACTTCATTTACCCCCTAGAAGACAAGGGTGAGCTTCTTCACTGACGAGTCATCCAGGAAGACAGACATCTGGGCAGCGAATTATGAAACAGCACAACTACTGTCTGGCATGCAGAAGAAACCTCTCTAAGAAGATCATTTAGTTAAGTTGAAGATATCCCGAGTTACCAAGCCAAGTTACCCGGCTTAATACCGTCCATCTTATTTTACATCGACTGCAAAAAAGTCTGTAAATTACTTTTCAATGCTCGAATTAACAAATAAACTACATGGACGGAAAAACGATTCCACACATAGCCTGACGTCTCTCGATATAATTCAAGTATCAAGTCTCAAAAACAGCATCGTAACAGCCTGACCGGCATTCACGAAGACGTTGATTAGGAGTAGGAAAGTAACAAAGCAAGGAAGCCGAGAGCAAAGGCGAATGTATGAGCCACGGCGGCAAGAGCAGGAAAGCGGCAACGTACACACTGAACAGATGTACAATCTCTGTCTTTGTGCGTCACGCCTTGGGTGAAGTGACTGGACAGAAACAATGGAAACACTGTCAGCCCTTTTGTGAAGTTAAAAAAAAAAAAGAATCAACCCCCTTTTCTCAAGGCGAAGGGAAGGTGTGATCAGAACAAGAGCACAGCGGAAGAAAGGAATAAAGTTATCCCCAATGTTACCAGACTAACTCTGAAAGAAGGGAGCCCAACCCAAATTTCTAGACCAGCACGAGAGAGAGAGAGAGAGAGAGAAAGAAAGAGAGAGAGAGAGAGAGAGAGGGAGGGAGGGAGAAAGAGAGAGAAGGGAGCTACCCAGGAAACCAGATCAGGAAATGATGCATTCAAAATGTTAACTCTTTCTTGGGCACACTCAGCAGGGTTGTGTATTTCCCACACATGTATTTGAACAGATAGCCTCCACTCATAGGTTGCTTGCGGATGACGTCACACCAGTGCAGTGAACTCGAGATGGAGGGCAGGAAGTGTTCACTGGATGTACATACACTGGATATGAGTTAAGATATATGTTTCTTGGGGGGGTTGACGGTGTGTTCAAGCCTAATGGTTTAATGATACGATGCTATGCGGCAAGGCTAATAAGGCTAACCGCTTTTTTTGTTTACCGTTGGTACAACCCATCCGAAGCATAGAGACCTGGAAGCATTTTTTACTTGAAAACCGAAAGCATACTATTTACGTTTCCAATTCGTGAACCCGGCCGCACACTAAAAAGTGATGCCTCCAGGGTTTATCATTTGATCTCTGGTGTAGTACGAGGTCTGCAGTACAAGGTCATTTACTATGTCTACTGACTTCGATGGCGGGTAAATCATTAATATCGTGTGATAATCATTCCTTTTCAAACAATACGGATCAACTCCAATATATTTTGGTATTTTAGTTGTTAGTGCTGCTTCTTTACGTTCTCCGTTTCCTGCCCTCCGTCTGAAGTTTGCGTGACAACAAACATCGGTTGTTTGTGTATTGATGATGTGAATTGTTTCAGGAATATATTTGGTTGATCTACAGCTTTTACCAACGTTTCACCAGTCAAAATATATGACGATTACCACAACCATGGATATCATAGTGTAAAATAAATAAAACATGACCAACGTCATAATCATCCTAGCGTATTTAACCATGTAGATTATCTAACTATATAGTACATAGTACATAGGAACACATCTGTTGCCTGCATTCAGCCGCCTAATTGAAATGATCTAATATGTGACATATGTATAAACATTTAGGTTTAACACCCCTTGGTTAACACTTGCCACTAACAATATCAATAGTATTACCTTAAACTCTGGCATCTTAGCTGGTCCTTTAATAACGTATCATTTATTTATTTCATTCTTCCAATTCAACAAAGACAAAGGGAACTAGTGCTATGTCAGAGGATTACACTAGAGTGGGATTAAGGGATTTTCTGCCCGTCCGTTGTAACAAGTAGCCAATAAGAAGTCAGTCAGCTCAAGACATTTGTGGACTCTGTTAGCGTGACGTTAAAGCAAGCTTGTGCGCATGTGTGTGTGTGTGTGTGCGTGTGTGAGTCAGTGTGAATGAATGTGCGCTTCCTTAATTCAATAGTGTTTCCGCCATGGCAGCAGAGCACACTAATGAGCCCCCTGACTCTTTGAAAAGCCTACTTGTATGTTATGCTATTTAATGTATGTTCACCCTATGCCTATTTGTATTCTGATATGCAACATGCAATTGTTTTATGAAAACATAACCATCAACACACCAAAGTGAATACACCGTGGAATATGTGTCTAATTACAAATAAAGGGATTTATATGGAGCGTCTAGCATGATGTTTGTTCAGTAAAGCATGACATGCATTCTATCTGGGGACATGAATAATGAAGTGGTAACAAGCTATTATCTCACTCTGGACTACGCAAAAAAAATCGAAATGAATACGTAACTGAATAAATAAATGTCTGTCCTACTGTAATACTCCAGTGCTCAGAAAGGTTTACACTGGATTTGAGAACATGATGAGTCTTCAAGAACAGGCAGACAGAGATGTACTTACTTTTTTCCTCTCTGCGTTGGACTCTTCAGCTGCTTTCTGATATCTGAGGGCCAGAGGACAGAACAACACTGACATCTGCTGAACTAACAGAGACATGCATGTGGAAAGCAGGAATACTTCTACTAGTACATCTACTACTAAGAGGCACTATCTCTGTATCTCTGTTACTACCATTAATGACAAAAATATTCTCTGTCCAGTTGTTTTTAGAAACTTGGTCATGCAGCACTTGGAATTTGTGTATTTTTCATTGCATGCTTTGGTTGTTCTCAGCCTCAGCTGCTAAATTAATGAATGTAGTATGTAACCTTTTTTTGGAAAAATGTTAAATATTTAAGATATCCAAAAGACTGATGGTGGAATTCACAATCATATCAAATACAAATGTAATAAAATGAATGAATAAAATTGATTAAAAAGATATAAAGATAATTATCAACTTAAATTATTTAAAAATATATATATAAAATTTAATTCGATGCAATACTTAAGATCCAAGATATCTACTAAGACATTCTAGAAATAAATCATAGTGATCCTAATATATTTGGACAGAAGTATATTCACATCAAAAGTATATTCAGCAATGTAATGCAAATCACAATGTCTCTACCCATTGTTGATATTACTCACCTTGAGAAGCGCTCCACAATCGCATTATTTTTCCCCCGGCCGCTGACCAGAGAAAGCTCTCTGGCCGTTACACGCAAAGACTGTGACGCCCAACCCCGTCGATTAAACGGACCGTTCTCCATTTCTGCCAACTACTGGGCAACATGAAACACAGACACACATACATCCATTATTAAACTGTGGAACACCATCTGTTAGCAACTCGAACATCAACTACTTCACTGTAATTCATTGGAAACTGTTTGAATTTTTTACTTTTAATTATTTACAAGCACTGCAATCTAACACCAATGCCTAAATTGTCCTTTTTTAATATCACCCGAATGATATGCCTTCCTCAGAAAGCATTTATGTTAAATACTAGTATTCTCTGTTAAGTACTCTCCAGTATGTTTTAGTTTTGATATCTTACTTTAAATGAAATAGACATTGCAGACTTTGATTATGCGATCAACTAAATATAAATGTGTCTATTAGCAAATGGGAGTCAAGTGTCTCCTGTAAGTGTAATTATTAATGTACACTGTAAGTCTGTGTTGCAGCAGGATTGGCAAGTACCGCCAGACATTTCAAATTAAATAAACATTTACAGTGTAGCCACTTGTTGATTTAGATGATAATCTAAATATCTCATTGAGAAATGTGATGGGCATCCTCTGTGTTGAGTACTCTTACTGTGTTACTACATTGTACAGACATATCACAACACATAGATGTACATTTGTGGGGAAATTTTAATTTCCGTGCTCGTACAGAATTGAAGTGGGTGAACTCTTCAACTTCTTCTTGATGCCAAATTCCTTTCGAATATCTGTTAAAATCTCATAGATATCACCAACAAAATCTTAGACAAAAATGTGCAGGCACATTCATATTCACAACTCCCACTTATACAAGTATTTAAACCCTGCACTCAGTAGATCAGACAGATAGGTAAAGAATTCAAAACGTGTCCCCCTTGATTGCAAGACGTGAACACATGTAAGAAGCTAAAGTGTTACCTTCCATGCCTGACTATGTCATTATTCACACTCTGGGGTAGATATGTTGCAAATGAGCCATATTTACAGAAAAAAATTCTGAAACCCCCGCAGTACCATAACCAAAATGTTTGCAGACACACACACACACACACACACACACACACACACACACACAATGACACAGACGGTTGCTGTTTAACTGTGCTCTGACAAACATATACTTAAATGATGTAGCCTAGCCAGACAGATTATAAGCCTCAGACACAGAGTCTTGACACGGAGTCTTCTGGCTAGAGGTACAGGACCACCTTTTTCAAATATTTAGTGTGCGATAAAGGAGAGTTTTATCTCATATAACTCACGCATCGTGAGTTATTTGATGATAATTTGTAGTGTGTTCTGTCCTTGTCTGCACTGTTTCGTTGACACACTCCTATTATATTATCATTTGGAGACATGGAGACAAACAGAATCAGGACTTTGGACTGAGCTAAAGTTTGACGGCAACCAAAGCCAACCATTGTATGACACTTCAAATCATTTGAAACACATTAGTCCAGGCAAGTCAAAATGAATTGTATACAAACAAGAATATACAAACAAAGAAAAGAAGAAACATTTGGATGAAGTTATAAAGCCTAAAGATGGAATGCATTTTGTTACTTCTAGTATTTGCTTTTATTTTCATTGTTTTTAAGCAATTGGTTGAGTCTAGTCTAATTCTAAACTCTTGTAATGTTGTAATTGCTTCTGACTCAACAGTCGGACTATATTGCAATCTATACAGATTATATTGTATTTGGGTTAATCTGTTTGACTGTTTCAAAAGTAATCAAGTGTGTTAATTTAGCCAACAGAGCGAGTAGAATAAAAGGAACATGTCCCATCACGCCCTTTGCCCAACATGTGTTGTAACTTCATTTAGCTGGTGGTTTTATGGAGATGATGTCATCAACTTAATGACCAGCCCACTCCTTTATGGCAGTTCATCCAGCAGCAAATATGAATCACTATTACTCTTAGTTTTGGTGTTTTGTCTAATTGTTACATGGTATCTTTCTGTGTTTCCTATGTCTTAAAGTCCAGACAAATACGTACATCATTCAAATAATATGATTTAGAGATGATCATTATTTCAGAAACGAATGCCACAACTTATTGCCTCAGGGTTAACATTTTGTGCCGTTTAGTTTGAACTGAAAAATTTTCTAGAAGTACATATATATATACAAATCTCAAACTCAAGTCATACAGCATGTACATAGTTTGTGTACTATAATGTAAGTATAACTCATATAACTCATAATAATATAATATTGCTGGCCCCCCACACAAGATAATCATGACTTTGACATGGTATGCAAATATTGTCTTTCCGTAATGCATTAAAGTATGTACATGTTTTTGAATGTATTAATTCAAATGCAAATTCAGTTTCCATAAGGAAGGGATGCAGATTGGGTTAATAGAATGTAGGGTCCACAGCACCATTACAACCCAGGCCAATATCATTTGGCAATGTAGCTCTTTGTCCAACATCTCATGATGTGTGTTAAGACACAGTTAAAGCTCATAATGACTTCCTTCATTCATATCCACAAGTTTATATGACTTGACACCTTAGCAGTTTCACTTTTCATTACAATCTCATTGTAAAAATGAGGTTGCTTAGGCCTGCTATGTGCTGAAGAAAAGTATTCTGGTAAATGACACGAGATAGGCTGTATAAGACAATGGCTAGTTAAACAGATATAGCCTAAATACCACAATATCTCAATGATGTGTCAGGCACTTCTCAAGGACACTGCCTTATGACCTGTTGTGAGTAGGCCATCGGTAGGCCTATTATTTCACAGTATTACAACCGTGTGCTAAGCAATGCTTCATAGTATGTACTTTGTAGCAACATTTTAGTGTATAAGCAGGTTACAATTTGGTTTCTTTTTTATTTTTTTACCAACGAAAATATTGTAATCAGACTTGATTGTAACACTCATAACTAACAGTTGAATGTGTTTGTTTCGTTTTGAGTGAGACGAGCTACATGTCGGCAGGTGGATTTAACGAATGAAGCATAGGCTGTGTGTTCTGTAAAGAAGTTAGTCTGGTAAAACGAGAAGGTCTCGAGTGGTAGTTAGGAACCCTAAAGCCCCCACCCATAATATTATAAACGAGGCCTAATACTGCATATAAAACAAGCCTTTTCGCTCACACACATACACATACACACACCCATGGTATGTTTAATTTTAGCTTACCTTTCAGCACTTCTGATGGTCTGGTGGTTCTTATCTCGTTATAACGAAACCGAGACACCTGACACCTCACGCGAGCGTGTTCCTTATATCCAAGGTGGAGCGAGCAGAAAGGTGTTATGGGAGTGGAATACTGGTCATGTGATTATATCCACCAATGGCAATAGGTATTGCATTTCCCTTACCTGCTTTCATAGGTTTTCATATATGTGTATGTAGATCTATATGCGCGCGCATGGTATCGACTGCATGTGTTGAAATGAAGGCCATAGAGGTTGTAGGCCTACATAGCCATGTGTACAAGTGTAGGACTTGTGAAACTTTTCTATAATAGGCCTACAGTACTGCGAATCCAATGTGCAACAGAAGGCAGACTGGTGCATAACATGGAAAGAGCAGGGAAGGAAATAGTCACAGTGGTGTCCCCTTGTTAATTATTGAGCTGCGTTGACTTCCCAAGGTGGTCGTTGCGAAACAATTCATTTTTTTTTTATTTATTGTTATTTAAGATTAGACTCCTCCTTGTTAGCTCACTTTACAACGTTGTAAACTATATATTCCATGAAAGAATGTAGGTAAGCTTGAAAAACTACGTTTGAGTTGCGTACGTCTACTTTTACTCGTCAATTGGGCATTATTGCTCAAGAATCAAGCAAAAATAAATAAATAAATTGCCTAAACATGACTTTCTGGTCATTGTCCCTGTCATCGTAAAGTATGGTAATTGTAGACCTCATCAATAATAAATAGGCCAAATTGACATATAAGATAACAGATGATTGTAGCCGACTTGGCCGACCCAAATCATTGTTTATTACCAATTATTACGAACGCCAATCCTGAATTTCGAATCAAACATGCTTGGTCTGGTCTGTCCCTTATTATGTTTAATGTCACATTTCATTTGTATATTATTTTGACATAATATCATAATGCTGCATAATGCGTGTAACACCATGCGTGGGTTTACGGCAGGTACGTATTATATGATGTGCTGTGTGTGTGTGTGTGTGTGTGTGTGTGTGTGTGTGTATGTGTATGTGTATGTGTATGTGTGCTGTGTGTGTGTGTGTGTGTGTGTGTGTGCGCGCGTGTATGTGTGTGTGTGCGTGTGTGTGTGTGTGTGTGTGTGTGGGTGGGTATATTCAGACTCTCATTATATTCCTCAGAGACAGCCCAAGACGGTGTAATAAAGGATATAATGACGAATTAACAGCAC
>OMNO01018847.1:0-14067 GCA_900303215.1 Trachyrincus scabrus | reverse complement strand
ATCTCTCTCTCTCTCTCTCTCTCTCTCTCTCTCTCTCTCTCTCTCTCATCTCTCTCTCATGATCATCAGCCTATGAAACACTATTGTTCTGTTATTACAACATTTGGTTTGCCTCCAATATAAAAAAAATCCCTAGGAATATAAACCTAATTTATGATCAATATACAGAATAGGCCTATTATTGTAATATTGGTGGGTAGGCTATTCATTTTGTACGTTTTCAGACTTCCATTATCCCCAAGAGGATATATGGGGATGTTCTCATGTCATCTCTTCCACACCAACATGTTAACTTGTACTCTTCCACGTCTCTCTTTTCCTGTACCAGAAATGGAGTCAGGTGTGGCTGTCCCTGTACCCCGCCAGTCTTTGTAGCATGGGCCGGTTGGAGATCAGTGATATTGGAGGTTCATGGGCAGGTAATGTCATCCAGACCTTCACCACGTGGATAACATAAACTAACGTAACCTCGTTCCCAGGCATTCGCATCTCACGACGGAACGCCTGGAATGGGGTGCTTCCAATGAGCGTCAGAGCTGTTATCGATGAATAATGCACACCTCTCGACACTATACTTTCACGACCACTAGAGTGGTCTAATAAATATGACTTCCATCACAATAAGTTACCACTATCATTATGATGAGCATCATTATTTCTGGCCCTGACTGAGAATGTCATTGCGTACTCCACCAGGTGTTGGAGGTGAGAGCACAGTGCTTGGAGGGGACACAAAGAGACACCATCAGGGTCACAAGACTCAGAAGCTGAAAGTGGTCAGACTAGCAGATATCATCAGTGTACGTAAACTGCCCCCGCATGCTGAGGCCCTGCCCAAGGTAAACCATTTATACTCAAACTTACTCATAAAGTACCAGTAGAGCTTATAGGACTTGCTTTTTACAAGTGTAGGCCATGTTTAGTTCCCAAGGTCACACGCTTATTTGTAGTAGTTCATTCCATTCTTTGATGTTTTTTACATTTGCCTGTCTTATATATATACATATATATATATATGCGCATACATATGCACAGATACATACATATGTATGTGCAGTGCTTGGATAAAATATCACTTTTTCTGTGCAAAGTTTAACATGTGTTGTGTTAAAGTGTTTTCAATTATGCAAGTTACGCATCTATGCAGAAAATCACATTTAACACACAATGCAGACTTGATTCTTGATTTGAACGGCATGTATAACATCTTAGTTATAGCATGCATTTAATGGTCCACATAATATTCACGAAACACCTGACAGTATGCAAATGCTGTTATTAAAATGTATCTGAAACAATAAACTTAAATGATTGTTGTAGGATAACATGGCAGCATTCTGTGTGAAGACAGAGGAGAGGAACTTGGTGTTTGCTGCCATGAGAGATGATAGTACGGAGTGGGTGGAGAAGGTCTGCCAAATTGCCTTTCAGGTGAGACACAACACTCCATTCAGTCAAGACCAGAGGTATTTAGGAAAACTAGTCCATCAGTGTTAAAAAGCATTGATTTCTTCACAATGGTTCAGTACTTCCGGACGTCTGCTTTCTTTCAATTATTAACAAGATGCCCATCCCATAATATCAGGTAGATGCAGGGCACTTAGCCTCTCAACTTTGATCAATGTAATAATATGGGGGGGGGGGGTTCGGTGTTTACGCATTATATTAATCATTGCTATTTATAGCCGTTGTTCGCTGTTGCGTGCGGCACTGTGCCTTCCACTGGCTCAATTGAAAAAAATTACAATTATCACGTTAAAGCATATTTTATTACAAAAAGTGCCCTGTCAGCAATTAAAGTGCTGACAAAAAAAATCAATGTGTTACACATTCAACAAACAGCAAAATGTTGGTACATTTATTTACACAGTTCACATCCAGAGGCAGAACATTTCAGCCTCCTATTTTTCATCCTGTAAAACCTCTTCATGCACTCCTTATAGTCCTCCTGGTCTGGTCCATCAATGGGCACCTTGCAACACACATCCAGGTGCCTCGTCTTCAGTCTGTTGCGCAGGGGGGTCTTAATCTTTAAAAAAAACAATTCAGGCATTAAGAAACTTTGTATTATTCTGATAGACATGAATAGTGATCGTGTTTTCAATATTACAATCTTGAAAACCGTTAAAATCACATAAACGTCAGCTTTGCGTTAATGACTTGACAACTGAATACCCTCAGCTTGACTCCTCTCGTGCACTCTGACTCTGATCCTCTCCTCCACCGGTCCCTTCCACTTCTTGTGCACTACATTCAGACCTGACAAATGTACCGCATCTCGTCAGTAACATGAATTATTACTTTTTAACTGCCTATCAGATGATGTCTGCACTGTTTCACCTGCCCTCACGATTCTCCTCCTCGCGAACTCGCTTTGTAAAGTAATCGCTGATTCTACGAGCCATATCTGCAAAGCTGAAAACATTACACTGATGGGATGTAACGTTAATTTAGGAAACCTTTTAAATAAACTGGACGTGCTTGGATGCAAAAATGTACCTGTTTGAACAGTGTGGTGGAATTTCTCCGTCAATGCTTCTAACTGTCTCTGTTTAGTGAATAAAGAGTCATCCGGATAGTAAATTGATCTTGCTTATTTATTTCAATAATACAATACATTTGACCAAAGCTTCGGACGAGAGTTCTTTCACGCCTACTCTAAGAGCTCGTAGAGAGAAGTCCACCGATTACAATTTCTCAGTCATGTTTATACTTTTCCTGTCACACCATTGGCTTACGAGCATGATTAATGACAAGCAGACAGGCTGTATCCCGTTATAAGTACAGTGGTTTTGTCACCAGGTGAATCCTGTGCAGTTTTATCAATTGCAGGAAAACTCCCTCTCTCACCCAGCTCCATTGTGCCTTTGTGGTGAGCTTTGCAGCCTTCATCTGGCGCTGAGATATAGCGTAGTGGTTCCCAGAGTCAGTTGGCTACGTGACAGTTGGTTAGTACAAAACAGGGTCTACAAGTACACATGTATGGGTCCTCTCATGGCAGTATTTTCCACTACATTTGTCGACCAACTTGCAGGAAAACTGGATGATCCCGACCAACATCGAGACATCGATACCTAATTTCCATTAGCTGTTGTCGGTTGTCATTCAGAATGATGGACGAGTCAGAAGCTAGAACATGGCAGAGGGAGGGTGTGGTAACAGTTAACGTTACTGTCTCTTGGAAGAGCCCCAAAAATGGTTGATCTGTGAAACTATTGCTAAGGAAATCTCTCTCTCTCTCCCTCTCTCTCTCTCTCTCTCTACAAAGGAAGAAACCTTGAGACCCCGCCTACATATCTGGTGTCCCTACCAACTTTCTAACCACCCTACACTCTTGTTTTCAATAATCAATCAACCTTTGAAATATGACATTGTCAAGATTCCACCTCAGTGATCCCCTGTTTGACTGCTTTCCTTGAGAGCATTAGCACAGCTGCGTGCAATGTCGTTAGTGGACTCAGTGGAGCACACCTGTGGAGGATTTTCATCTACGGTGTATTTAAGTGGAGAGCTGGCAGCCGGTTGCTGCAAGAATGTCGAAGCTCTGTACCAGGCTAAACCATATTCTTGTCTGTTGACCAGCATCTTATGTTTAGGATTATTTTAGCTTAGCTTCTTAGCTTCTCTTTGTTTCTATTTTTCAGTAGTCTCTGTTTTTGATTCAGAGCAATCTTTTTCTTTTTTGTATGACATTAAGACTTCAGTATAGAAGTTACCACTCACCTTCTCCTGCTTCTCCGTGTCTGCATTTGGTTCCTTCCACCTACCTCGTGTCAGACATTTCACCACACAAATGTAGGAATGATATCATGCACACAGCCACTTATGAGAAGTGGCCACATGGTACTCTTGTGGTGAAAAGCTGGAAATGTTTGTCTCAAATACTCAATTGCCCTTAATTTCCCTGAGGAGAGCAATAGAACTCTTAAAAACTGCATGGAATATCTTGCTGAAGATGGATGACCACACCTTCAGAAGGTCTCTGGGTTGGCCAGTTTGACAGCCTTAGTCAGGCTGTCATACTGGAGCTCAAAGAAAACCATCAGGCAACACATCAGGCTGCACCATTGGCAACATCATTGGAGCAATTGATGGATGTCATATAAAGATACAGAGGCCGAAGCTTTGTTGTGATGACTACGTACATCAGAAGTCATTCTGTTCTTCTCCAGGGCATTGTGGTTGAAAAGAGCAGATTCAATGATATCTTCACTGGACCAGCAGGGAGGGTCCACGATGCATGGATGCTCAAGACCTCCACATCCTACACCAACTGGCAGGAGAAGATGGGAAACTTTAAGCTATTAAGGGATAGTACTTTCAGCCAGGCCTTCCCTTTCATTATCACCCCCAAAAGAGACAGCAGTGCCCTAACAGATGCTGACCTACAGCAGAATGCCTATTTGAGCCATGGAAGGGTCATTCTCGAGAACGCCTTTGGGCGGATGAAATACAGGTGGAGACACATGCGGGATCTCTATAACACCAGAATCGGCATGGTGGTGAGGATGATTGTGGCGGAATGCACACTACATAACATGTGTCTGGGTTCTGCTTACGGATGTGATGAACATCATGGTTGTCCAAGGCAGGAGGACGACGATAATGTGTAATGAATTATGAATCACAGAAATATGGATCTATATCTATCTTTGTGCTTATTTTAAGGCATTACAGCAAAGGGGGTGAATACGTATCAATCTAGACTTAATGTTTTTAACTTAATTTTAGTAACATACAAAGCAAAATGTGAACAAATCCAAAGGGGGTCCTCCAACAGCAGAACACAGGCAGATGATGATTAAACCGGTTTATTGTAGAGTTTGAGATAGTTTGAACAAGCAGACCAGGTGGTACGTGCTGACATGCTAGCGCTCCTCCTGAGTGTGTGTGCTGGTGGCTGGTTTAACCTGTGGGCCTTGATTGGCCAATGCCCCACAGGTGTGCAGCCTTACCAAGCCCCAGAGTCTAATCAGCCTGACAGGTGAGGCTGCTTAAACCAGCCACCAATAACACACACTCCACACATACAGAATTGTATTATTTTATACTTCATACTGATTGTTTATATGATGATCTGCGTCCCTTGTCTGTCATGTTGATCGTTTGTTTTCGTGAACAGCCGAATGGTGCGTCGCTTTAAATGTTGCTGCCGCAAGGAATTGTGGGACAGCATTATCTCCTTTCCTTTCGTAAAGGATGGTCCAGTGTATCCTATGCTAAAGGAGATAAGAAAGGAAGTATTGAAGCACATTCCTTAGCATTTAGAGAATTCAACCAGCTCTTATCATGGCTGCCACTTAGATACTTCCGGGTCATTCACAGGCAGCAGTTAGGGAGGTATCTCCTTCCGAGACAAGGCCCAGGCTTCTCCTCTGGGCTTCAAATCACAATTATAATTAAAAAAGGGACACCAACCGCTGTCCACCTACAGTGGATTTAATAATTACAGTTATGTTATAACCTTAAACATCAAAGGAAGTGGATTTAATAATTATAGTTATGTTCTAACATTAAATATCAAAGGAAGTGGAATTAATAATTATAGTTATGTTATAACTTTAAACATCAAAGGAAGTGGATTTAATAATTATAGTTATGTTATAACCTTAAATATCAAAAGAAGTGGATTCTTTTCATTGTCTTCCTGATTTCCACTGACACACTAAGCGATACTTTAATTGCACACACATTATTAACAACCTAAACACTAGCAATGCATCTATGAGTGATAAGGAAAGGGGTAATGGCATGTGAAATGTAAGGAACAACTAAGCCGGGCACCAAAATGTAGATACCATTTGAGCACACAATGAGCACACAATTTTTAAGTAATGGATACTAATATTATTTACTTACTAACAGATTGCTGACTAATTAAGATACAAGATAAATGAGTGAGACGGAATGGAGGAAAGGCATGTGAAATGTAGGGAACAACCACTGATTAAAGGTACTCTACCACCAAGCTTAACACACCAAAGACTTGCAGAACAGTGTAGACGTTGCGTGTATTACCAACTGGAAGTCTGTGGCTTTGCAGCTTGGAATGCCGTCCCGTCAAGTTGTTTGTAGGTAGATTGGTTGGGAGGGTAACAGGGCCGGACCAAGCACATTTGGTGCTAGGGCACCAAATGTGCCTAGGGCACATCATAATCCTTCTAACCCTCATAACACTTCTAACTCTCCTAACCCTCATAATCCTTCTAACCCTCCTAACATTTCTAACTCTCCTAACCCTCATAATCCTTCTAACCCTCCTAACACTTCCAACCTTCCTAACCCTCCTAACACTTTTAACCCTCCTAACCCTCCTTCTAACCCCCCTCCTAACACGTCTAACCCTGCTAAACCTTCTTACCCTCTTAACCCCTAATCCTCCTAACCCTCAAACCCTTCTAACCCTCCTAACGCTTCTAACCTCCTAACCCTCCTAACCTTCCTAACCCTCTTAACCCTCCTAACCCTCCCAGGGGCGGTACTACAGAGAGGGGGGGGGGCAAAATTGCGCCCAGAATTTTGGAGGGGAAAAGTTCATCAGTTGAGTGATGAAAAAACGGTATTGTTTTTTTCTAAAGGATTATGAATTCACCAGCGAGTACATGTGCACATGTTCCCAATCCTAATTTTGACATCCTGCCTTGACACTTTTTTCATTCCAGCCCTGAATAAACACATTGACAGGGTTAGTGTGAGGTAACTCGGTACACAACACCAAAACTAGTCTAACGTTGTTTACTCAAATTAAATTATTTTTTTTTGTACTGCGCCCTGGATGGCGTTTCTTGCTCTCCACATCCACTCCACTATACCCATCAATGATCTAGCATGTTCTGACTGTGATGATCACTCACTGATAAACTTGTCCTCTCCAAAATTGCAGCCAGAAAAGATAAAAATAAATAAAAAACTCATTACACACGCGCACACACACACACACTAGAGCTTCGATCGGGTCCTAAAACCAGCCGACCCTACCCAAGCCCATGCAGGTTCTGTCTGAGCACGGCACAGGCCCGTCCCATTGGCTGCATTTATGGGCCTGAGCCCAGTGTAAAACCAAAATTTAGTTGCCTGTTTATAAAAAGGCTAAACTAATTCTGAGTTGTTTGAATGACAAAAATCTGTTCAGAATTACGTGCGGGATCTTACTGAATAGCCTACTTTCTCACAAAGGACTCGCAAAGCCAGTGTGGTGCCGTAGGCAGTGAAAACCAGACACTTACAATTTCAAATCATCACCTTTGATTGACTGGTGAAAAAAACATAACTGACACAAGGAATTAACAATCAGACTTTTTACAGGATTACAGAAAAATTTGAATGAATGATCTGTTCAGAATTACGGACGGGATCTTAATGAATAGCACAACGCAGAAGCAAAACTGTGTGTTTATTAGGATCCCAAAAAACAACAATTACACTCCAATGCAATACAAAAACAAACAATGATCTAATTAATAACATACAAAATGAACAAGAATTAACTTAGCCTTAGCCTAATATAATTGATATTATATGATATTATATAAAGGGGAGCTGGGAGGGGAGGAGACATGCGTCGCACATGTTACAATGTATTATAACATTGTAACGTTGTTGTAACCTTACTATGTATCCATCACAGTGATTGATACATAAGGTTTAAGGTTACAATGTATTATAACATTGTAATGTTGTTGTAACCGTACTATGAATCCATCACAGTGATTGACACATAAGGTTTAAGGTTACAATGTATTATAACATTGTAACTTTGTTGTAAGCTTCTATCCATCACAGTGATTGATACATAAGGTTTAAGGTTACAATGTTATAATTCAGATAACATTGTGATTATCACACCAAATAGCTTACTTCCCCAAACCAATTAGAAAAATAAAAAAAATCTCTGACCTCGAGACCGGCACGGCCCGGGCCCTAGGAAATGGAGGGGAAATTCCTACCCGACCCGGCCTGGTCTCTGATTCGGCAGAGAATCAAACCTCTAACACACACACAGATACAGACAGACACACACACACACACACACACACACTACTATTTTCATTTTACACAAACAATTTCCCCAGGATTAATAAGGGACTCTGAATCTGAACATTTTAGCATGCTAGGCTACTGTGGTGTGCTAGGGGGAGAGAAGGTCGACTGATCTGTTGTTTACCTTAAAGACAAACTTTGTCTGACTCTCTCTATGCCCTCTCTGCTTGTGCATGCCTGCGCACGTATGTGTGCGTGTCTGACCTTCCTGCGCAGCCACAAACAAACACCCACTGCATTTTAACATGTCAAATGCTAAAGGTTATGGTCCAAAAGTGCTACTTGCTCGGCAGCTTGTTTCAAGTCCTTCTATTTACCAAAATGGAAAATATAGAGGTCCTTGTTGAAATGATTTCAACACCAAGCTTACTTTTGTATAGATTGTGAGTTGTGGAGGGTGTTGTTTGGCTCTGTGCTCATAATTTGTCTCATACTTAAAGGTGCAATGTGTAAGATTTGGCCAACTGTCGAATTAGACCCCCACTAAATAGCGGGCAGAAAATTACCAGAAAGTTGTGGTGTCCACCCCTGTAAGAAACAACAAACAACCTCCTCCCCAAACGCATCACCCAACTGAATATAGCATAAAGCTTACTGTTTACAGTGAATCTGTGCTATGGCGTCGTCAGGTTTTTCTCCTTCAAGTGATCCGGTAAGTTAGAGCTAGCATCAGATTTTTTCAGCGTACCATTGATGATTGACAAGAGGTTAGAATACGCCCTTTGGGCAGCGCTACTTCTTCATCCTCTCATGTTGGACTGAGGGCAGACTGGACGCTGCAGTGACGGCAATCGCCTCTTCAGGTACAAAGTGGTATTACGAGACGGTACGGGCCGGCACTAGCTGGGCTAGTTGCTAACTTGAGTAAATATCTCTGCAACACAATACTTTCATATAACGTCAAAACTGTTATTTCTTCACATTCTGTTGCTTATTGTAGTTCATTTTTTAATGTTTTAAACTAATAATCTTACAAATTGCGCCGTATACACATTTTAGAGGTTAATAACACAGTAAAGAGGTTACGATGCTCTGTGAAGTAGCAGAATGTACCCCATGGACAACAGTTATAACAGTTGATAAATGTGGAATGTATAATAGAATAATAAAATGCAATAACAACACCTTCCTTCCTACTTCCTTTCATGAACCCACAAGGTTCACAACCCCAAAAGGTTGCATGATATCTTCTCTTCTATTTACTTCTCTACCCAGAATCCCAGCTGTACAAGCCTTAGTGAAAGACTATTTCCTGTCCATTGTTATGGTGATGAAATTCATAAAGCGCAAATTAAATGTGCTTGCCTGCGGTGAGAGAATGTGTGTGTGTGTGTGTGTGTGTGTGTGTGTGTGCGTAGACGCAGGGCTTATCCCAGACTGCTATGCAGGATGAAACCTGATTGTCCAGATGAAATGGTGTTATCGGCTCACAAGCGTGTGGGTTGATGCTTCAATCACTGTGATAGCAGATAGCATTTTTTTCAGTCTTTGGAACCAACAGTCATTCTCTAGTACACACTCTACATTCTTTACTTTGGTCACATATGTCAACCTCCATCCTCTCAAATTCAGAAAGGTTTCACGAGGAAAGAAAGGTTCAAGGGGTTCAAGTCAGTAGGAGAATGATGAAAGGGCTAGCGTAGAGAGCTAGCATAGAGGCCTAGTGTAGAAGGCTAGTGTCGGCAAGGAGTAAGGTCAAACTAGTGGGGAAAATAGGCAAAATGGATACACATGTGCACAACTGTCCCATCTCTTCACAACCTGAGGTGAGGGGGTGATATGTAACTTTTCTAAATATCTATATGTCAAAAGAAATTCTGGCGGAGTGAGGGATGATCAGTCAGAAATGAACTGAAATCTTAAAAAAGGGACAGACCCACTGTGGTGCGTGTGTGTGGCACTGCAAATTGATCCACTCTGTGGCAGTAGATGCAGTACAAGACTAGCTTCACACTTCCTATAGGGATTCCTACATGTTGCTGTACAGCTTAGTAAAGTGGAATTTATAGTTGCCATGATGCGCCGTTCGTGAAGTACGCGGACAGTCGGCACATTTATAGTTTTCGCTTTGCCGTAACATTGGTGTGTGCGCGTTGCGCACTGCTGGTGGAGCTTAAAAATTCTATCAACATACATCGGATTTTTCGATGCCTATCCCACCATGAACACTTCAACAGCCAAAGACAAGGGAGATTGAACAGTCGCCATCAAAGAAAAAATTTAAAGATTCCTCCATCTCCAGGGAAGAACTTGATGCAGCTATTGCTAATGGCATAAAGCTAGCCCTTCAAGAGCAACAAGGTGTTCTAGATGCAATCGTTGCCTCGGCTGTCAGAGAAGCTGTGGACTCTGTTCTGGCTCCTGCACTACGTAATATACACACTGACATACAAAATACTAATGAAGCTGTAAAGGAGATGAGCACTGAACTTGAGACAGTAGCCACAGCTGCCAAAAGGACCCAAGACTGAGTAGACTCAGTCCAGGCGGCTGCACGAGAAGACAGACGATCGGTTATCGACTTAAGGAAGCAGTTAGAGCAGCTCACAACAAAGTTGACCGACTTGGAGGACAGGGGCCGGAGGAACAATATAAGGCTCGTAGGCTTACCAGAATTGGTGGAGGGTTCTGATGCAGTCGGCTTCCTCAAAACCAATCTTCCCAAGTGGATCCCATCACTGAAAGGTCGAAACATCGACATTGAGCGCGCACATCGTGTGTATGACGGGCGAGATGGCCATTCCAACAAGCTGCGCACCCTAATATTTCATGTACTAAGATGGCAGGATATATCCAATATTCTTAAAGGTGCACATAAAGCGTATCCAGCGAAATATGCACCCAACACCACTCTCCTGTTCTTCCCCGACTACAGCCCTGCCACAACTACGAGGAGAAAGAATTTCAGTCCCGTCATGAAGAAGGCTACAGCTATGGGCCTGGAGCCCTTTCTCATCTATCCTGCATTGATGAAGCTGCAGTACAAAGGCGAAAAGATGGCGTTTGATTCCCCCCAAGCTGCGGAAAATTTCATCAACTCTTTGCCACGGAAATTCTCTCCTACAGCTGCCCAAAGCGATGATGCTGCTTCTGGTTCAAACAAGGGGAAGCTCGGAGCTCACCAACCCACAGGGAATGAAAGCAACACAGTGGACATGGATGCATGCTAGCTCCACTTTTCTTGGACTTCGCTCGGTCTTTCACAAGTTCTACCTTTCGGGTCTATATTGAGATCATGGCAACCTTGAGGTAATTTATAGTATGGGTTACACAAAGTTATACGGTTAGCCACGTTTGCTTTTTTCGACAATTCTTATGTTTTTTGTTGTTGTTGTTTTTTCTCCTGTAGGCTACTGCTAGCTATTAGGTTAAGATAAACCAGTAAGCATAGTTTTGCTAATTTGGGATGGTGAAGGATATATTCATTCACATATTTAGTTGACTGTATGGGCGCTCCTGGTGCTATAGCCATGCGTTGGGGTGGATTGGTCACGTATCAGCCAATGTTTGTGTTTTTACAGACCTACGGAATTATCTCGGTGCGGTCTGTACTTGTTTTTGTCCCATCCACAGCAGACATAATCTTACTCCTTACTAAAACATTATCAGCATTGGTAAGACTTTACAGTAATTGGCAGGGATATCTCAACATGATCCACTATTGCTCACCAACGCTCAATAATAACTACTTTCAAGTTCAGACTGATCTTAGCTGTACAAAACATCGATGCAACCACTGAACATTTTATCATTGAATGTTAACGGCCTAAACTCCGCTACGAACACGTGTTCTAGAGTACCTATATCGTAAGAAAGCTGACATTGCTCTAATTCAAGAAACGCACCTAAAACAATGCGATGTGGCCCGATTTCAAAACAAACATTTCAGGCTGATCGCCTCATCCTGTGCCCTAAACAAAACCAAGGGTGTATGCATTTTAGTCAACAGAAAATTTTACTTAAACATCAATCACACAGGGAATGACGAGAATGGAAGGTTCGCCTTCATCAAAGGCAATATACTCAGTCATAGACTAGCGTTCATATCCATATACTGCCCAAATGAGCCAGACAAAGACTTTTTACCTATATTAGCAACAGGTTATTAGAACAATCTGACTGCTCCCTAGTGGTGGGAGGAGATTTCAATGCTGTCCTTAATCCCATGCTTGATAAATCTAACCCAGATGCAACAGCTAATCTTTCACCCAACATGTTGAATACACTTATCAAAGATCTTAATCTTATTGATCTTTGGCGTGTACAGAATACCACCAGTAGAGATTACACATTCTACTCCAATAGACATAAGACATTTTCCAGGAGAGATTATATTTTTGTTAGCCAAGCCTTAATTTCAGGACATGCATCTATTGCTATATTGCCAATTCTATTATCTGATCACTCAGCATTATTATGCAACATTGAACTTCCCAACACAAAGACAAAGGCCCCCAGATGGCGACTGAACACATCCCTATTAACTAACTCTGAATTCCTTAGCTCTCTCAAAAGCCAACTGCAAGATTTCCTGGATATTAATGCAAGTGAATACTAATCCACAAGTGCTGTGGGAGGCAACAAAATGTTTTATTCGTGGTTTTTGTATTTCATTTTCTTCAACCCTAGCTAAAACAAAAGCTTATCGGATCACAAATCTAGAAAACAACATAGAGTCACAACAAAATTTACAAAAACACAACTTCTCAGATCATCAGTCTACACTACTGTCATCTCTGAAAAAAGAATACAATACTTTAGCCTCATCAAAGGCAGAATTTATCCTGCATAGAACCAGACAAAAGTACTACTTTGAATCAGAGCGCCCTAGTCATCTGCTGGCACTTATGCTTAAAGAATGTGAGACCATGGCACATATAACGGCAATAAAAAACGCTGATGATGAGATTACAACGAATCCTCGAACCATCAGTGACACTTTTACACAGTTTACACAGTTTTACACAGAGATTGATTTCAATGACTCCATTTGCACACATTTTTTTGAAAAATTATAACTATCCTGTATCTCGGAATTGGACCAAGGTTGTTTGGAAGCTCCACTAGAGCTGGATGAGCTGCATCGAGCTCTAAAATGTCTAAACAAAGGCAAATCACCTGGCTTAGATGTTCTTCCACCTGAGATATATTTAGAACTTTGGGACTTAGTGGGTACACTTATGCTAAACTCTTTTAATTTTGCGATTGAGACCGGGACCTTTCATAGAGATCAAAAGACAGCATTGATCACTCTGCTTGTGAAAAAAGGAAAGGATCCCCTTGAATGCTCCAGTTTCAGGCCAATATCCCTAATCACAAGCGACCTTAAGGTATATGCCAAAGCTCTTGCTCTACATCTCGAAAGTGTTATTCGTACTCTAATCAATGAAGGCCAAACAGCCTTTATCAAGGGACGCCTTGCATCTGATAACATGCGAAGGCTGCTGCATATAATAGATGTCACAGACACTCACCCAAATCCATGTGCAATATTCTCACTCGACGCGGAGAAAGCCTTTGATAGGTTAGAGTGGAAATATATGTGGGCAGTATTACAACGTTTTGGATTTGGGCATAATTTTATTACTATGATCAAGACACTATACCACTCACCTTTCGCAAGTGTCCTAACAGGTGACATAATCTCCTCCCCATTTCTTTTGCAGTGTTGAACAAGACAGGGGTGTCCACTTTCGCCACTTTTATTTGATCTATCCCTCGAACCTCTGGCACAAGCCATCAGGCAATCTACTGTCTCCCCCATAAAAATCGGTGACCACAATCATATCATATCATTGTATGCTGATGATATTATATTATTTTTAGACAACTTTGATACCTCCATTCACCCACTAATGAAGGAATCTGATCACTTTAGTGACCTATCGGGCTACAAAATAAATTGGACAAAGTCAGCTCTGATGCCTCTTAATAATATCGGTATAAGTGCTCCCATCCCCTCGTTTATTCAGATTAAAAAATCATTTACATATCTGGGTATTATGATCCATAAAAATATAAATAAAA
>OMNO01018792.1:0-10510 GCA_900303215.1 Trachyrincus scabrus | reverse complement strand
GTGTGCCTGTATGTATGTGTGTACGTAAGTCTGTGTGTGTGTGTGTGTGTGTGTATGTGTGTGTGTGTGTAAGTGTGTGTGCCTGTGTGTGTGCATAAGCGTGTGTGCGCCTGTGTGTGTACTTAAGTGTGCGTGTGTGCATAAGTGTGTGTGTGTGTGTGTGTGTGTGTGTGTGTGTGTGTGTGTGTGTCTGTGTGTGTGCGTGTGTGTGTGTGTGTGTGTGCGTAGTTGTGTGTGTGTGTGTGTGTGTGTCTGTGTGTGTGTGTGAGTGTGTGTGCGTGTGTGTGTGCATATGCGTGTGTGTGTCTGTGTGTGTGCTTATGTGTGTGTGTGCGTGTGTGCATAAGTGTGTGTGTGTGTGTGTGTGTGTGTGTACCTGTATGTGTGCGTGCCTGTGGAGGACAGCTTGGACACAGAACAGCTTTTATAGATGGAGGCATTGAGCTGTGGCCACCGGGACCAAGAGAACAGAGAAGGGATGAGTCAGGAGCTCCCCAAACAAGACTTACCCTCCTCCTGCATAGCAGCTGGGGGGAAACTGTTCAGCCAAGATAGGGAACGACCAGGAGGATCTTTCCCCCGAGGTTTCAGAGGTCTGCCTCCGTATCCGTGGCAGTGCTGCTGTTGAGGCTTCACCTTCGTTGTTGTCTTAGCAGGAAGCTAGCGGGATTATTTATAAACTAATTATGCTGTAATGTCTGATTCAGGGGCCAACAATAAGTAGGGGGACTTATTAAACTGCCAGCTCCCCAATGCGGATATAATAGTGTTGATAAAAAGGGGAGTTGCACACAGCTAAATATATTGTCTTGGGCAGTAAGCGGCATCGTTACGGTGGAGGTGGGTCGTTCAATAGCCACCTTTTCTACTTGCGTTGACACCCACATGACCTTGGAGGACTTAATCATTTGATTTGACAGCTCCTGGATGGCCCCATCCTCTTGTAACCTAATTAGAGACAGGATGGACCCTAGAGGAAGCCAGGGAGGGTACTCACGGAGGGAGGAGACAGACAATATAAAATCCTTCTAGAAACAGCAGAATCTAATAGCCGGTAGAAAATGTAGGCAGTATAGCCGGTGGAAAATGATAGATGAATAAATAAATAAATTCATTCGAATGGCATGTATAGGATTATTTTAGGTTTCTTTTTCTCAGCAGCAAGCGGTTATCTTTTCAATGGAAATTGTATTTATGGGTGATCTGATCTTGATATAATATCTACATCATAACAGATTCATAGATTAGATTGGATGGGTACATTATTAATTATGCACACCTGTCATACATAACCTGTTTCAGTCATTAAAGGATAAAGTATTGAGCGAGAACACAGCCCTGAAACGTCTGCATTGTAACCATTTGTGACAATTACACCCGTCATGTATGTCCTCTAAAAGTGCTTGTTTTTGCCACTGACAGGCTCAGATTGTTATAAGAGTTTGACAACATTATGGATCCATTCGGATCCCTACAGAGAAATACAACTTTTTTTCTTTACCATTTGCTTTGATCGGTGTCTACGAAATCTCGCTCAAGGAGAAGTCTCGCTCTGAAATGCTGAAAATCTTTTAGATAACACTAAGCTATGCTTTCTGTAGTCCAACACAATAAACTCTTGCCGGCACTCCTCTCTCCAACTCTCACTCACGTTTCCACCACTCTCTTCCTGCAACAACTCAACTCTCACGAGATTTCAGAGCGAGACTTCTCCTCCTATTCATACACCATTCATTCATCACGCGGAGAAGATTACCCCTCAAAAAACTACAAAACACGTGAATGAACGGAAACCCAGGTTCACCGCAATCAACCAACGACAAAAGTACAACCGTGTGACAATGTAACTTCAACCGGTGAAGGAAAGAAGCATTAACGTGTCACTCATCACGAGTGACTGGGGAGTTATTGAAGAGACGCGGTGACCTCAAAAGACTGCTCTTCATGGTGTAATGAGATTAAATAAAGTCCTCAGCAGCTTCAGTTGCGGTGCCAGCTGCAGGTTGCGTTGTGCCAGTCCTGCACCACACCAGGCGGGTGAGCCTCCGTGACACTAAGCCCGCATCGATACCAAAACACCGTCTTGACCTGACAAATCACGGTGTAGGATGAGGCATACATTCTTTTCTTTTTTTTTTAAGTCAGCCATTAATGTGGGTAAATCTTTTAATGCCACGTGTTGGCAGAGGGTACCGCCCACGCCGCTACATACGTGATTATACTTATTCTGGTGAGCTGCTCTGAAATTGTAAGCTTATTCTCATACCTCATTCACAAAATGAGATGAGACTAGTTATTTAAATCAAAATGGTATCCCCTATTCCAAGGTGTGTGCGTAGTATAGCGGTACTGTATGTTCCCACACGACAGTATTCCACAATTGTAAAAAAACATGTCTCTATATGTGGTTTAAACATTGAGACAGACTCCTCTCGGGTCCAGCCATCATGTGTCTGTGAGTGGGTGTCATCACGACCAACGTCGAGTTTCAACTGAAATCAATTATAGATTAAGGGCCTGGATTTTGGTGCAGCATGGTGAATACTGCGCTCAATTCTAATTCCTCCCATAAGAGCAGCATGTGTGATGTGGAAATATCCTGCACATATTCAAAAAGCTTAGGGAATATAAATAGCAAATCAATACCTCCTACCCCAGCAGCTTCATCTTCATATAGACTAGAGCCAGCTAGACGGACGTTCTGCGTGTAGTCTGTCTGTACTGTGGCTGTAGTTGGACTGCACTGTGACTGTCATTTATTTTGTACTGCAATGTGGCATATATATTTTCTATGCGTTAGAAACACGGCCCAATAAACAGTGGGATGTGTATGGGATTTCCTGTCATTTATAATTATGAATGCCTGGCACTGATTCATTCGATAGCATCAATAACGCTGAGAAATAAATAACGTGCATAAACGTGCTGCTGGATTTCGCATGTTCAATGACGCAGCTAAAGATACACACAGTTGGGGTTTAAAACAACATGATCAGTCCTGATGAATTCAACAAGATGTTGCAGTCTTTCCTGCTGACACACTGGAAACACAAGGCCTGAGATTACTGTTTCAACCGTCAACACTCTCAAATACATCATTTAGTTTTTATGTGAAGGAGCATATTGAAGTGTAAGGGGCATATGGGAACATGCAGCTCGGCACAGCTTTTTCATTATTGCGTTTTTTATGTCTGTGATTTGCAGTTTGGAAAAGCATAAATTATTTACTGTAAAAGGGAGATGAGAATTTCATGGCTATATTTAGTCTTAATGAATTACAGAATGAAGCAATCAGATTCAATAAGGGTGGTATATTCGACTAATTACGCAGAGTAAACTCACACTTACGTGAGAAAATGTCAATTATGGAATTTGTTTCCGACCACGGTCATTTCCTTCATGTGTTACCTAAAATCTCTTATTACGACCATGTTTTGTTTTTGATTAAAAAGAACCCACGAAAATATCAACGGAACAAAAAAAAGAATATAAAAAGCGAATCTTGACGTTTGTGACTGTCGTTAGCGGCCAAATGAATGCTCCAAACCAGACAGTAGTTTAATGAGTCCTGTCACCGCGGCTCATTAACGCGTAGTCAAGTCATTACCACTGACAGGCTGGAAAACTGCTCTCACGCCGCTAGTCTCAGCACGGTATCCACACTCCTCTGGGTCGGACACACAGCACGTTCTAAAGTGACAAGCAGCAACAATAATGAAGCGATGGACGACATTAAAGACAGAATTCACTCAATGCTTGGCTATGGGAAATTGTGATGGCTGCTACTGAATGTCTGAATGGTGGAAAACCATTTGTTCTTATGTAAATTACGGGGGTGGTGGGGGGGGGTCAAGGTGCAAGAATAAGCTGTTTTGTAGCCATGCCGAGGATGCCGAGATGGCTACAGCCCCTGATTCCGATGGACTTGCGCCACCACATGAACACCACGGTGGCACGGAGATGGGTCTGTTTCCCGGGCCCTTGGTTGTTGGGCAGTGCCGGCAGCCAGCTGTCTCTGTGATTTAACGGCATGTATAAATCTAAAGCGGGGTCTCTCCCTCGTCCACCCAGCCGGGGCTCATTTCAAACTCTCTACAAATCAAGGCGTGCGAGGCAGACACGGGGGGAAAAAAAAGGGTAGCGCCATAAAAGCAAATACCAAAAATATTCATCCTCTCCGTCTCCTTTTCTTATGCTCTCATGTATTAAGTAGATGAGCAGGACTCTGAAATCCATCATACAAGGGACGGTCAAAATATGGTTCAGCCACGGCCAAATCCCACCGGATGTTTAACTTGCTCACTCGACCTCGTCTTTTATTCTTCGCGATCCAAAGACAAATGGCTATTTGCATCGACTGTTCTCTAAAGTAAAAGAAGCACGCCAGCAAAGTCATTTTATTTACCATGTGTGGGGAAACAAACATGAATTAGCATTATCTCTCCTCGTCAGGCGACCTTTGCTGAACCAGATATGCGTGAGCGAAACCAGCGCTCGCAAACATGATTCACCGCTAACAGATTAATTCACTACTACTCTGTTGGGGAACTCACAGGCACTCGGGGAGGAAACACACTCTGAAGACCATATGAAGATTTGATGGGTCATACAGAGGAGAGAAAAACAACATGAAAAGCTATTATCTCCAACAGAGTAACCCACATAAATGGCAGTTCCATCAATATGAACAACCCTGCTGGCAGTTTCTACACTTGGCTTCTGTTAACTTTTCTGTAGACTTGTAAAACACATTACTCCGTCTGGTTTGAAGTTTCAAGCCCCCCTAAAAGTTATTAACAGGACTTGGTGTTATAACAAAGACCAGAGTATAACTTTGTAATTTCAAAAATATATATTTTTCTCCCTGTTGGTAGTGTGAATGCCATAAGACTTCAAACTTCAGTGAAGCTCAGAAATAAGTGTAGTTCCCTGAGTTCTCTAGTGAAAATGGAACTGGAATGGAAAGTGATAAAACATTCATGTGGCTGTGAAAGGAAGCAACGCAGTATCACGCCAAAATCACACTTTAGCCTCACTTAAGCATGAATACACACTGGGCAAATGATGACCCTGCGTCCACATCACCTGACTGTCAAGTTTCTGTCTGCGAAAACAAAATGGCTGACATTCTTTTTATTCTCAGTGGAAAATGCAATATTTTAAGAAAGTGTCGTCATAAAATGCATTTGATAACATTTCTACCAAGAAATGTGCATTGTCAGCCATTTTGTTTTTGCCAATGGAAATTTGACGTAGGGTCATCATCCGGGTATTTGCCCATTTTAATCAGGTTAATACGAATGTGTGCATTTCCCGCTTAAGTGAGGCTAAAGCGTAGCACTGACGTGTAAACCAAAGGTGACACACGTGTATTACATGCTATGACGTGATACTGGGTTGAAGGAAGAGTGCGTGCCTCTGATAGCAATAAAATGAGTTTCAACATTTTTAGTTCAGTAATGAGTTTTTTTTATGTAATCAAAGCAAAGCAGCAAAGCAAGACAGCGAAAGACCAAGTTAATCTGAAAGACATCAGATCTCCTTTCAAGTCATTGAGCTTAAGTGTCATACAATCAGAAAAGGAACTATAAAATATATCCAGCTGTAGTGTGTTTTTAGCACCGAGCGCCCCCACACTTTCAACTCCACCCTTTTTATTTGCCTCACCAGATGGATAGACGGACATAAACGGAAATTGATCGAGATTACACTGGAAGTGATTCCTCGTGCCCACCTTAATAGCCCTAAATAATGTGGTCCGAAGCAAAGTACAGATTTCCCTTCCCAGTCACTTCAAGCCTTCCTCAGTAAGCTCAAGGACGCGTCTGTAGCATCTGTAAATGAATAATTCATGCAGGCATCCACCTTTGTCCAATGGCTCTAATAGAGGGTTCGTTGTTTTCATGAATGGTCTGTTATGGATTTATCCGGTGGGATTGAAATGGAGCTACCACAGCATCGCAAATCATCTTGGCAGAGATGTTGAGATTCTCTCGGCCGCTCTCCCAAATTGTTTTTGCGGCCACTTATGCTCAGCTTCTGGCTTGATGGTATTTACTCATGCATGATTGTCCACTAAAGCTAAAGCCATACTTTATCTGACCAATTTACAAAGCAAATGAGCAGCTGAGATGTACATATACTGTATTTACTTTACAGAGCCACATGCCTGGTACTCTCCCAGTGTGTTGAATTGTATAAAGGGAAACTGATGTACTTTTTGTATCTCCATTCACTGTGGTAGACTTCGAGTCCAGTAATGTAGTGCATTATCTCGCTTTTTCCTCTGAAATATATTCAATGTAACATAACTAAAGAGGCTGTGTGTGAGGAGTCATCATGTGGTCCTCATGGAGTCATTTACAATGAAATGCACAGTGCATCTCAATGTGGAGTTCTGGATAAAGATATATTTATGCATGCTTTGATGCATCTTATTTCGGAGCGGAGAGGTAATTAAAAAACGTACAAAAACAACTAAAAACCCTACAGCTACGTGGAAATGATCCAGGACCATTCATTAACAACCAGACACCACAGGCCCTACACATGCAAAATTTAGGCCAATATATATCATCACAGTGCCTGGTGATGCAGAAGTGTTTGGAAACGTTGCTGATGCCATACTGCAGCACTAACGTTGCAGTCCAGACACTAATTCAGTTTGATTCATCCACAACACAAGTCTGCAATACACTGCCAATAAAGGTAACTTGTGATGTGCACCCAATGGGAAATACTGACCCTAACCCTAATGTCTAAACACGACTCCACTACAAACAAGGGGAACTGCAGGTAAATTAGGTCAAATGTAATGTTTTCTTCTTTCTTCACAAGCTGTCAGATGTCATCCAAAACAGCTCAAATTTATTACAGAATTATACGACACCATTAGTAAAGTAATAATAAACATGTTTCCCAAACGAAAAGCGATCTAGGACGGTAGTTGTTTTGTGTTAAGGTTTTTTTTCCAACAAGCTGAATAAACAGGCAATGTTTTGGCAACCTAGCAGGTGGTGAAGGCTACACCTTGAGCGACAAACTCAGACAATAACAATCACATTCCTAGCAGTTGTGCCAAAGTGACTCCACAGTTCTTATCCGGTGTTCAGTCACAGCTCTCTTATGGCACGAACCCAATTAGCCTACAAATGGAGATTCACGGATTGTGTTCAGCGGCGGTTTGGCCAAACAGATGCCAAGATAATGGCACTGGGGGCTGAGTTTTAAAATACTTTTAGCAATTAAACCCAATGCTTAACTGGCATCATCTGCTTTGTTGTGAACATATGGGGGGATTTGAGGCATGGGTTGAAAAAATATAACGAGTCAGCGGAGCTACATTAAACACATACATTAGAAAGGCCTAGCAAATATCATGGCTTCTTAAATTAGCTTTCAATGCACCAAGTACACCAAATCGGGCTAAGACAAGTCAGTGAAACACGGGAACAAAGTATTCACGGAACACTGCTCCTGAAAACTTTAAAGAAAAGTTGAACATTAAGTAGTCTAAGTAACAAACAAAGTAACGGTCCTAAGGGTGGAGAACCTTGAGCAGCTCAATACAAGAAGAACAAACTTGACCTGCCGGCTGGGGCTTTTGGAGAGACAAAGCTAGCCAGCTAGCAAATCTGCATGCTAGGTTGGAGGAGAAGAACAGCTATCCGATAACGCTCTTCATTAACCCAAATGATCAACAGCTGGGAGTTGACTGGAGCACTATGGACCTGAAAACCCAGGATCCAATTCTGGGCGCGTAATCGTCCAAGTGGACAGAATCCATTCCCAAAGCAACATTACACGACATGCAGGAGGGTCTGCATCCATAATCTGCACGCATGCACGCACGCACGCACGCACACACACCATTATGATCAATCATTAATCGACCTCATGCAGGTCGATTGGTAGAGCATGGGGTTCCATTCCCACTGGGGCCAGAAATGTATGCACTATATATTCATGTATAATGAAGTATATTACTGGTGCACCATCGGTTTGGCTACCATCTATATGATACTAAAATGGAGCGTTGCTTATAGTTTCAGGTTGTCAATCCGTATACGTATACACAATATTGGAACAGCTTCCTCTGGTCGCAGTGTCAACTCCAAGCAGCCAGCAACCCTCCACACAAATCAGTGAAAGGGAAGTCCGGCTGACAAGTGACAGTCATGTCTCATGAATAAAAGATAAGACCCGAATATATAAGTGAATCCTCTAATATCTAACAGAATGGATCATTTTCGGTACATGATGCAAGGCAAACAACTTCTTTCTCATAACAAAAAAGAAAACTTCCCTGTCGGAAGATTGTAAACATACTACTTAAATCAGTTTTGATATATTGGATACCCATGTGCTGTGTTGCCAAGACAAGGCTAGAAGTTAGGTATATAAACATCACCTCTACACCACCTCTTGTCCCCTCTACACATGACACACAACAAACGCTACACACAAATACACACAAACCCCCCGAACACATAGGAGTGAGGTCCGGTGATGTAAGACAGTGACAGAGTGAGGTAAATGAGCCTGCTCTCTCACCATGCTGACACGGTCTCTGGATCCCCTCCAGACAGCACAGCCCCCCCCCATCCCCTCACGCCTAGGGTCCCTGACAGAGACTAATGCCCCTACATTAGCTCCTCCGTGCTACTTTACATTTCCCTGTAACCTCACTTTTTGTTTACTGCCTTCAGTGGTTGCTGTTTAACATTTAACGCGAGTGCTTCGGAGTGTCGGCGAGACGGAGGAGGGACGGACGTTCGCTTGGCTCTGATACTCATCGGTTGTAAAAACTTCTTCAGCGGTCTGGGCTAAAGTCAACAAGCCCCATTCATACTCAGCTATGCCCCAAGCATAGCTGAGTATTTGTCAGCCATTGTTGTGTAATTACAGGGGACGCTTTGTGGTCCAGCCAGTCAGCTGCAGTGAGAATTGAGCATTAGGAGAATACACGGCAATGTGTTCATTTGTTTTGTGTGAGCAGAAACATGGGGAACAATAATCTCAAAGCATAGTCAGACAAAATCCATCTGTTTTCTGGCTCATGTAGATCTAGACCGGGGGCCACTATTAATGGGGACCCCCAGCCTGTTCTATTGATTAATAATGTTTGCCCTCAGGCTAAGGGAATGACCTTTCATATTTTTATTAGCTTTCATAAATAAATGTGAGGGTGAGACACAAGTGGAGTGAATAAACCTGTCACCAGCCCGGTCCAGGGTACTAACCACATGGCACCATACCATTGTACCATAGTGCCATTGTACTGCAGTACAGTAACACAGGAGAATTTCAATATTCTCCACCTATTGTCTTCGGTTACTCCAGCGACCTCCAAAGACATGCTGGTTAAGCTAATTGTCGAATTTCAATTGTGTGTGTGTGTGTGCATGCGTATGTGTGTGTGTGTGTGTGTGTGTGTGTGTGTGTGACCTTGCGATGGACTATTCAGGCATCCTATTCAGAGTGTGTAGCTGAGAGTTGCCGGGACAGACGCGTAGAATAAACAGTCCAGGAAGATGGATGGGTGGATAAATACAATGCGGTTATGAGAATCGTGTGCCTAAATTACTTTTGAGCACAATATCCTATGAGATCAAATGATCTCCACAGGTAAATAAAAATGACAAATGGTAGTGAATCCCCACTATCCCATTATCCTTTAACTCAAATACAGCTCTCTCGCTTTCATCTCCCTCCCAAGGACACTCTCCTCATCCAGCCAATCATCACTCCTTGTCCAGTGAGCTGGACAGCATGGGATGGAATTCTGTGGGGAGCTTTTTTTTTTGGGTCATACCAAAAACGCCTTTTCATCAAACAATGTTATTGACCCATAAATACTGGAGAAACACCAGTGGCTCAACATCACCCTGTCGTCCATGTTGATTGCGGGAAACCCCTCTTCCTTCTTCAGCCTAGGCCTTCCGAGAGAAGGAAAGGCCTAGCAGATATGCTTCTTCTCCCGGTACTGTAGGCGCGCTCATTAATATGCACAACTGCTGTGGCCTAACCTGAATGTTGACATTGCAATTAGGTAAATGGCTTACATAACAGGAATATGCATCAGAAAATATGGATTATTTACAAATATTGGTAACTGCCTTCTATGCAGTTTGTTCTTCTGCATTCAGAAATGGAAACGCAATTCCTGTCATTGAAAGGTCTAGATGGGTCTTGATCTTTTGACTCTGTATTATCTTGTACTTTGCAAACATTTGCACTTTAACATAATTTTCATAAGTGCCTCTCTCATGCATAAAACATACACCTCGCCGCCCAACACTCGAGACCAGAAGACATCAGCTTGTGCTTTTACAAATGTTTTAAACAGGCTGTTACTCTTCACATTTACCCTCAATCTAATAAAATCAATTGTCCCTATGCAGAACACGTCCAGGTGTGCATTTATTATGGTGAGATGTTAATGTAGTCTGGATGCACGGTTGAACTGAAATATGCATCCAATGTGTCTGACTAATTCTGAATAATTTGT
>OMNO01018710.1:2977-23134 GCA_900303215.1 Trachyrincus scabrus | reverse complement strand
TGTGTGTGTGTGTGTGTGTATATATGTGTGTGCGTGTGCGTGTGTGCAGAGGTGGAATTGCAGTGGGAGGACAGTGGGCAAGCAGCCAGGGCATGACTGCATCATTGTGTGGGCTTTGCAGTTTAGTGAAGGAGAGATTTGATATTTTCTCTCCCTTACGAGGACCTAGGGAACTCTCACAAAGGAGTCTTACGCTGCAACTGGCAGAATCCCACAATGTGATCTAAAACCAATTTCACTATTTGAATAAGCTAACACTTATTTCCTTATCTTTCTCTTGCAGTCCAAAAAAATCCAGGCTCAACTGAAAGAACTGCGGTACGGGAAAAAGGATTTAATTTTTAAGGTAAGCTTGAATTGACGGCTTTGTGGAGCGGGATGAACAGGTACTGCAGGTCACCTTGAGACCGTGGCCCCATCCGAGCAGCTACTCCAATTAATTCAATTTGCAATTAGAGTCTCCTCCAGTCAGGCAACAGCAGTGCAGGGAAGCAAGTGCTCCTAATGTCACACAGTACACTCATTCTCCTTCTCTTCACCTCCCATCCCTGTCAGTCTGCAGCCCAATAATAATAAATGGTGTTGACAGCATAGGATCATGCAGATAGGAAAGTATGCATTAGCCATTGGAAAATGTAGCCGGGATGAATTGCAAATGACGATATGTGTTGCAACCATTCAATACATAGCACATTTATTATGAGCTTCAGCAAAAATTGCCACTTACCAAACTCTGGATTTATTTCTCGATGACGATAATACATTAGCGCAAATATATTAGCGTGCCAAACCCAACTTACAATGGCATCCCGACCCTCGCAAGGACCAAGTGTTCCTGTATTCTCATAACCTCCCCGGCTTATTTATTGACAATTCCTCATACGGCGTCTGACCTTTCAGATCTTGTTTGTCGAGTTAACTTCCAAAAGATGCACGGTGACATTTTGCCCTTTTGAAAATGTATATTACGTATAATAATAATATAATACAACCTCCCTGACCCCTCATTTATGAGGTTACATCAGACAGAATAGTTAAACATAGACACAATAAGTGCATCGGCCTTCAGCCCTGCTCGGTGGCGATCCGGCGCGATGGGCTGAATTAACGGTGTTGTCCTACAGTGGCCCGGTGTGTGTTTTTTGTCTAGACTCTGAGTGAGTGATCCATTGAATGTTTTGCCGGTGTCACTGACCATAAATCGTTGGCACTAAATTGCATCCGTCGCTCACCCCAAAACAACCCTATTCCTCAATGTCACCAGCCTTTTATTTCAGCCTTTAAAACATAATGGGCTCAGGTGATTTGCTCGCGCTGTAGAGAAGCTAATTTGATGTCGCTCTTTGACTTGTCAAACATTGCACGGCAAACAATCCAACGCACCGTTCGTATCAGAAATGACCCACGGCCATTTTTTCTCATCTGTGCAGAATGTCAAAGAGAACGCGTCGTTACCTCTTTGGCGAAGACTCTGAATGCATCCTCTCTGTTGGTGGGGGCCATGTAGTCATTAGACGTGGGGGGGCATGCACAGAAATCAACTGTGGCAGTCCAGGGTTGCTTTCCAGGGCTTCTCCAACAGCAGGACTCAGGCAGATGTTGGTTGAACCGGTGTATTGTAGAGTTTGTAATAGTTTGAACAGGCAGAGCAGATGGTACGTGCTGACATGTTAGCGCTCCTCCTGAGTGTGTGTGGCGGTGGCTGGTTTAACCTGTGGGCCTTGATTGGCCAATGCCCCACAGGTGTGCAGCCTCACCCAGCCCCAGAGTCTAATCAGTCTGACACGGACCAGGTGAGGCTGCTTAAACCAGCCACCAACAACACACACTGCACATCAACCTATGTGACTCATTTTGACAATCAGTGAAGAAATGACAATATATTTATAGAATACAAGGAAGGTATTGAAACAAAAAGGTTAAGGACATTTAGTTACATTTTAGGATTTGATTAAAGCTGCTGTAAGTAAGATTTGAGAGTTGCAAAGAGAGAGCAGAAAAGAGCAGAAGATTTAGAAAATAAACAACCCAAAAGGACGCCCCCCTCCCTCTCTGCTCCCCCCCTACGTTTCTCCGCCATTGACAAGTGTTGCATTCACGCACCTGTGGTGGAGCTACGATGACGCCATTTGTGTGCATGTGATTGACAGGCAAAATCAATTCCCCGAACCAATCAGGAAAGAGATTGGTCTAAAAGAGCTGTCTAAAATCTAAATTGTCTCATACAGAGGCAGGCGCAGAATCAACCAGAACAGATACTCTCACAGAGCATTTCACACACTAATAGCTGACGGATGGCTATGGCATTTCTAACAAATTACACTCAAATTATAGCTCTTAAATCTTACCTACAGCACCATTTAAGTGTAGCAAAATTGAATCAAAACTTTTTTCCTCAATTGTAGATAATTTCCTCCTTCCTTATTTCATTTCCTTATTGAACCTTAATCTGCCAGAATGAGTTCCTGAGATGTGAAATAAGGTTTCGTAATGCACTCATTGCAATTTACATAATAGAATAAACACAATTGCATGCCAACTTGAATTTGAAGTATGAGTGGTCTCACAATAACAAGTCAAAGACAACGAAGGTCCACCCATCACCCTATCACAAAAATAACATTTTATATAATATTTAATATTCAATATTTTTTATATTGAATATAAAATATCGACATATCGAATATATGTCGATGGACAAAAGGTCGTAGACCCATAAGAGAATCCAACTCATACAGAGTCAGTGTGTGCAGTGAAGCACTGAGCCGACAGGACATCTCCTTCTCTTAATCTGTCACAACACAGAGGGCTATAGTAAAGATATGCTTCTCTCTCTCTCTCTCTCTCTCTCTCTCTCTCTCTCACTCTCTCAACTTATTGCCCGGTCTTTTTTGTGTGAAAGATAAGATGTGACAGCTTGATGGGAGTGAACGTGTCCCTCTGTGAGTGAGTACTAGTAGTACTCCTCTGACCCACCCACTACCTACCTCCTGCTTTCCTTTTAATGGACTGAGAGCTGGAACTCTGTGTTTCTGGGTCAGTGGTCGGACGCCCGCAGACCTCGGAGTAGCACGCTGGAAGGGTGCTGCGTTCAAGAGCCCGGGCTTGTCTACTTCAACCTAGAGCGCCTCTTCAAGGCATTCATGCACACACACACACACACACACACACATATGAACACACACACACATGAAAACACATACACACATATGAACACACACATATGAAAACACAGTCTGAATTGAGAGCGCATGGCACATTTTTGTATGAATTCGAAAGTCATCTTTGAGAGAAATCTCAAAGAGAAAACTACAGAGAAGCTCCATATCAATGTTGTATCCCTTATGCAACCAGTTGACAAAAGATTTCTGTACAAATCGGCACACCATCGATCGTCTGGTATCTGACCTGCCAGTGTCCAAGAAGAGCTTGTGCCAAATGCTCGTGGATAAAGATTGTTTCATCATGCTGCTTTTTTACATTAACTGACTGAGTATAATTTGACAGCTACTGATGGCTTTCTGGCCTCCACATTTCAACAATCATTGTCTCCCCTTGTGGTAGAGATGCTTGAATCATCCTTGATAACAAACCTTTTTTGGGGGGGACGGACCTCGCATTTTAGCACCGAAACGGATTACCTCACCTCCGTGCATATGGAGCGTGAAAAGATGAGCTACTGCTCCCATCACATCCAGAAAGGGGGAAAAACTTTCATACAATCAATCAATCACTTACTTCACCTCCCCCTGAGGTTTCCCGGTGACTGGTAGTGTGGGACCCCCGCAATCCTGTATTCCAGGCTGCTTGACCTTGGCTGTTTCAGGGTGGAGGCCGGTGTACTATATCACTGTTAGAGGCCTGTAAAAGATCCACCGTAAAACCTCACAATGTAAAGTTCATTTCCAAGGCTAGCGATGACTGCTGCCGTAGCTATAAAACGATATCCTTCTGTAATAAATATCATAGCCATTCTTGCTGATGAATTAATCAATAAATGTAATTGGAGACCTTTCTGAGACCTCTGTCGATTTTATTATACGATTTCACGGACACCGGTGACTGAAAGCGCCTTTTATGTGTGTGTTGTTCAATTCATGGATTAAACTGTAGCCGTAACCAACTCTACACTGCTCTGTACTTATCTTGGCATTCTCACTGGGTCTGGTAATATTACAAATGAAGTGCTCTTCTAAAAACACACACACGCGTGTGCACACAAACCTACTTACTACCAATAAGCCCTGTTCTTAGTCTCACGCCTGTAACAATAAATGTGCCTCTGCTAGTTTCCCGAAAACATTTTGGTAGTTGAGCAGAGTGATCAAAAGCCCTTGTAATACATTTCCCCACATAAAGAAGCTTAGGTGTTGTGTTGTGGGGGGGTTGTGTGTCTCATGAACCATGTACTGTGTGAAATTCTCTAAGCCTCTAGACCAGATGGTTACACAGTTGCCACACAATGTGAAAGCCGTTACCAGGGGAAAGGATTGGAAAGGACATGGATTGATTGATTGAGGAAATTGTCCAAACCTTAACCAGTTTGTACAGTACACACAGTATTATCGGAACAAGTTATTAACTAATGACCCCTAAAGTGTCAGACCAAGGCAAATAAACAAAATATTCATAGTAAAGAAGTAAGAACAAAGTTTGTTATTATCTGTGTTTGTGACTGATAGAGAAAGGCTGTTTTTACGTAGTAAAAAGTAAAGGTAAAAAATAAGCTGCACATGTTGTCACAGGGGCAGCAGCTAATGGATTTGGAGCACAAGTTAACTATAGCCAAGGACGAGCTGGAGAAGACCGCACTGGACAAGGTGAATACAAACAACCATCCTTCCCCCCCTCCCTCTTGCCTTATTGTCCTGTTAGCTCCAGTGTGCTGGGATTGCAGGTAGGTTAGTCTGCAGTTAATTCCCACTCTCATCGCACTCTGTTTCAATACACTGTGTAGTCTTCTGAAACTGATGGCGTTCTTCTTATTGTGTTGTGGTGTGGGTAGCATAGAAAAACAAAACAAATATGACTATTGAATTCTGAAGCACCAGTAGCGGCCATCGCTATATCACTGTGTTTTTCTTTTCTTTTTTTAATTCAAGATACAGATTCATTTGCAAACAAAGACGTAAGACCTAGATCGATACACATAAAACTATTCGATTGACGAATACATATTCGTTTCAGGCGGTATATAAGAAAAAACATGATTACTCCCAATTATCTTGTGATGTGCCACAGTACATTCCCAATGGCCCGTGTCATTGTAAAAATATCTAGGTTGTTTACCATTTTATAATAGGTCACCATAGGCCCAGCTGCCACCTGTCCTGTCATTCCCTGCACCGGTTGTGGTTTTACTGGCCAGTCAGCTAAATTAGCCATCCCAGAAACAAAATGAATAGCAAAGTTTAGACCCTTTTTCTTTGGAGAAAATAGCTGAACCTAAAAGTTAAGAGAGGGAGAGGGAGAGAGAAACAGAAAGTGAAAGTGAAACTGGAAGTAAAAGTGAATGGAACACAGGCAGAGTCCATCTCATCCTATCCGTCTTGTGCTTATGCATCAGGAGTCTCAGCTCAAGGCCCTGAAGGACACGGTCCACATCTGCTTCTCGGCTGTCCTGCTCAACCAGCACAGCGGCGGCAGCCACCGGTTCCCCGCCACCTCCGCCCAGCTGTTCAGATACTCTCCTCTCATCAACAGCTCCAGAGTCACCTTCCAGCAGCCACACGCCAAGGTAACAACACCACAACCAAAAAATAATCACCTTGTTATTCACATTCAAGCAAAGGTCTACGTCTTAATATCGAATGAGAAGTATTGATGTCTTGTGCCATTCAGTCCCTGTTTGAACGTTGTGTGTGTCTTCATGGAGATAACCAGTATTGTCTATCCAATTACTTTTTTTACAACTGTATTATTGCAAATTGGTTGTTTTTTTTCTTAGCTCATAACCACCCGGATTTTTATTTAGTTTGTCAAAGGTACAATTACCATGAAGCACCTGCACACTGCTGAATGTTTAACAGAAATATTGTTGGTTATATTTGCCAGTACCTGCCATGTTCCTCAATGATGTTTTATGCAGTATACAACCCCATGGTATATTACTTTCAGACAAGCACAAGCAAGTATGTGATATCATTACACATTTTCTGCATATTCTCTGTATGAAATATCCTCTAAAGTAGCTCAGAAAAAACATGTCTTTCTCCTGTAGCATATGCACTGCCTGTCAGTTTTTGTCGAAAGCAATTACCTATTTCATCACGGCAGTGTTAGGTAGAAATATGAGCAAATGCTAAGCATAACATAAGGAAGAAGATCTGCACCATGGCAGGCCTGAGGATGTGTTTGTATCACGGCATGACCAGCACAATGAAATGCACATCCCATTGACATTTGACAAGGCATCGGATTGACTTCACATCATACTCTGTAATGTGTCCCCTGTTCATGGTTAAGGAACTTTTTGATTAGATTCGTTATAAATTGTAAGTCCCAGCCCAGTGAAATAGAAACTGATACCATGCCAGAGAATTCACCTCGCTGCACATCACAGCTCCCATAATACACTTTCTGCAATATCAATTGAAGCGCTCGCCGATCATTAACTTCCATTTAAGTGACTATTTGTCAACCAGATGTCCTGAATATCACCCTTCAGAGAGACATCGCCACGGAAACAATTACTACTAGATATAACAATGGTGCAAATACAGTTTGAGAAGTTGCCGGAAACATTAACATGTCCAAAACCAAGTGGCAGTCTATTAACAGCCCTTCGTCCGTTTCCATGGCTCTGGAGTCTTAAGCTCCTGGCGCCGGTGTAAATACTGGGGAGATCAAGTGATTTGTTTTCTATTAATAACGTGTTCTTCAACAAATCGCTAATAGACGCTAACAACATCTGAATGCATGTCACAGAAGAGTCAACAAAGGAATGAATGCTTCTAGGAGCCGAGCAAAACTCTTTCAGGTCATGATTTCTGTTTGTGAATGTGAGCATTCCTGCAAAGTAGGTTTATTTTGTTTATTTTTGTAATAATAAATCTGCTTCACTACAGATTGTCGCTACTCCACTAGGGCTTAACAAGCCTGAGATGTGAACTCCTCAGCACTTCAGAACTCTGGTCAACTCCTGTGTCTTCTGAATTCTCTCATACCCCATCTACTCTTCCCGTATCCCCAACCACAGAAATGTCTCAGCCATAATCAGATATCCTTGGCTTCCTTTTTCTTCTTCATTCTCCTGAAATGCATCTGTGGCACTCACTTTTAAATCATCAAGCAGACTGTAAGAACCTTGTGCCCTATCTGCCATCCATGATCCTGGTGAGAAATTCTCTTTAAGAGGCTTTTCTCTCATTAATGCAGCGCTCTCTCTCTCTCTCTCTCTCTCTCTCTCTCTCTCTCTCTCTCTTTTTTGTCTCTTTTACATCTCTTTCTGATCGTGTTTCAATTCCACCTTCCCCTACAGCTGTCACCGACCACTGTCGCAGTGCGGCCTCCGCAAAGCCGTGCACCGTGATGGGTACTTAGCATCCATACTTTATATATAAACCTGATCACCTCTAATCACTTTTTACGGAAGGGGGTGAAAAAAATTAAATAATAAAAAGACAGCTTCATTACGGAAGATCTCACTCTCCTTATCATTAGCGTGAGCCAAATAGATGCAAAGCAGCCAGTTAAGATCCCTTCCCACCACAATTACACTCACTGGCATCGATAGCGCGCTAATTGAGCTATTGTGTGCCGACGCTTCCGACGTACGGCGACGACACTCGTGACAGCGCGGAGACACGGCGGACCGCTCTGGAGTCACCCGCCCTTTAGCAGCGTGTAGAGGACGCCGCCCAGCTGTAATTGCTGTGATCCTGGATTCTAGTCTCTTTGATTTATTTATTTAGGTGACTCGGGTCCGTCCTGCTGGTGCATTGGAATGGGGAGAGGGTAATGGTGTTGTTGTCGGGGGGTGTGGCTGCGTAGGGCCGCAGTTCATTTAAATCACTGCCAAAAAAAGAAAAATCCTGCGAAATGACATGCTACAAAGCAGACCCCAGCAGCGCTTACAGTGCATTATAGAAGCTGAGTTGAGAAGTTGGGTAGCACTCTGCTCACTGGAAAGCAAATGTCAAGCCCTGGGCTCTTTGAAGATGTGTGCTGTGCTTTATTATTCTGCCAAACAGCAGGAGTGGGCTCAGCATGCTTCGGAACATAATTAAATCGGTTATCCTGCTTCTGCTGTGTATTTATCTATCTATCAAGAGTTTAATACACGTGAAAAGTAGCTGGATTAATTTGAGGGAGCGCATGGCTAATCACATGGTTATTATTGCTGGTAATCAAAAGGCAATTATTTTGTAGATAGTCAATCATAAACGCACACTGCTGAAATGAGTAGAGAAGCCTATAATGCCTAAGTGTTTCTCCCAAGAGTATTCTTTCAAAAAGGGACCGAGCAGAAGGTGTTTTTAATTTCTCTGGCTATACAATACAAATACACAGTGCACCCCAAAACTAAAATCTTTTTTCGTCATATGAGTCCTGTGGCTTTATTTGGGAATCCCAAAGCGGATAACGGCGTATTTGTTCAAGAGCACACAGCCACCCCTTTCAGCTTAATGTCTATAGTTTGAGTTACTGTAATGGCATTTACGCTCTGGCAACCGCAACACAACGGATAAGCAGAGCATTTACCTTAGACACACACACACATACGCACAAATGTGCCCGGTGAGAGATTCATTAGTGTGCAAGTTGCAGGGATCAGCAGGATGGGAATGGAGGCTGCTTCATATTTAACAGTCTTGGCGAGAGGAGAGCCTTGTGGTCCGATAACGCAGCGTTTTCATCTCCGTAACGAGAGATGATGTCTCTCCAAAGCGTGCAGAGATGCCGCACGCTTTTCCTCCCTCCCATCCTCTGGTGATTGTCTCCTTGTCTAAATAGATACGGGCCTACGAGACATCTCGGGCCACGGTGTGCGGCGTTGGGAGGTGGGGTATGTTAATGGGGTTGCGGGGGTGTTGACGGTGCAGGAGCTGCTGCTGCTGTATGTTGTGGCCTTTCGAGATTGATTTTTTAAAAGAATCGATCCTTTGAGCATCGCTCCGGACAAAAGATTCGTCGGAGCCCCTGTGATGGAACTCTCTCGTTGTTATTTTACGTTAACAGTGTTACACGACGTGAACTTTCTGCAGGGTGCCACACATATTTGATGTATGGTTTGAAACTTTGGACTTTGTGATGCTGTTTATTCAAAGTGGGAGCTTTTTAAAAGCTAAGTAATAATATATGATCCCGCGCAGCCTCAAAATGGCCACTTTCTCAAGTAATTCAAATTTCAGTGAATGTGCTGGAAAATATATCGTCAGCTGACAAAATGAGAGCAGCGTTGACAGTGACAGGTTGAGATGGCTTTGGCTCATATTGCAACTGCCTCGCTTTATGTTCTCGGGAGGCCATTTTTGACCCAGTTAAGGAACGTATATGAGTAAGACAAGGTTTCAAAGAGAACTAGCTGCAACGGCAGAGTTGCTTTCAGATAAAAGTCAGGGCAAGGCTTCTGCGCCTGAGCTCTCTGGTGATATGTTTCTGTAGACGATGGGAGAGTAAGTAGCAAACACTGTAAGTGACATCAGCGCAAATCTCTTGTTCAAACGACACGGCCAATCAATGTTGTTTACCCACACCACTCAAAGATGATTCATATGAGGTGGAAACTTGCAGGGCCTGTGGGATTTGCAGTGTTGTTGTTGGTATGAAAAGGTGGGCGAGTAGTAGGGGGTGTAAAAAAAACATGATACTTTGTAGAGAACCGGAATGATCCGCTTTCCGATACCACAGTACTTGATTCCCAAAATAACTATATTGATATTTAATCCTGGAATGGATAGGTTTGTTGCAGTGTGTTAACCCACTGCCCACTAGGTTGCATTACAATATTTGATTATTTTATAATTCACTACAATCAGCCAATCAGGATTCCAGTCTTAAGCCCGAAACGCACCGAAGCTCCAGCCTGGAGGGCAAACGGAAGCTGAGCTTTCTTGCGTCCTCGTGTTCACACCGGAGGCGTATTAAACCCATGTGGACTCACTCATCTAGGCCATTTAAATTGATCAGCTGAACAAAATCTCAAAAAGTGCCAGGCGAAGGTGGAATAAATAGATAAAAAAATGATCGAACAAAGACGACATTGTACTTTTTAACCTCAAACTTGAAATGCTTGTCTTCTTTTTTTTACGATGTTTTTCAGGATATTTCCAAAGTTCAGAGACCCATGAAGTCCAGTAAGGCGCCCGTGAACACCGGTGTAATGAGGAGAGAGAATGGCAGCATCACAGACTGCCAGATGGAAAAGGTGAGCCTTTGGAGTAATTAAACTGAAATGGCTGATTTGTGAGCACCGGGTCCAAAGACCATCAGGGCTATCTGTTCATTGAATTTCTCTTTGGGCTCCAAACAGCCCAGTTTCTACTCCAGGTGTCCTCCATTTGGTTTTTATATTGCAAGGGTTTAGTTTTTTTCTTAAACGCATAACAATGAATGCCACTGTTTTATTGTCTCACATTGATTCCCACCATGCTTTCGGTAATAATGGTGAACAATGGTTATAAAATATGCGTCGACCTTGTGCATTACAGAGCAATGGATACCTTACTGTGACTTGCTCGGTTTGTGTCAAAATCCACCGTCACCCACGCACCTTTCTCATAGCAACAGCACCATTGAAGAGGGGGAAGGAGGCCTGTGTGTAGCGACACACCAGCACACACAAACACTTATCTTGCACAATGCGACATGGAACATGATAGCAACAGTAGTACTGCACTGGGATTCATGAATAGTGGCTGAAACAAATGGTCAATCAACAAGCCCAACTCTTTCAGATCATCCTATTCAGAGGAAGCCACTGAATTGCATTTCCATTCAGCCAAGATTGCGTTTTTACCTTCGACCAAGGATGCCAAGCTTGCCGAACATGTGATTGGTTACGTGGGTCCAAGAGTGTTTAATGATTTTAAGCGGATGTGAAGAATGCAAAAGGAAGGCAGAAAGACATGGTTGAATGTACTCGGTTATCAATAACGTGTCACAGTGTCTATTGGTAAAGCACAGGAGATGGGCCGGGCTGAGGCGGATGCCATCTCGGGAGGAAATTACTCTTTGTGGAAAAGCCGTCAAAGAGGTTGTTCCTTAATGAAATCTTGCCAAAAACAATGTTCACTGGTGTACTATAATTGATTATATCGTTCTGGCAGGCTGGTAAAAATGGAGAATCCTGTTCAGAGTGGGAGAGGCTTTTTGATCTAGATAAGAAGGGACACATTTGAAGCCGGAGACTCAGATATGGTGCTTGTCTCATGACCACCCCCAGATCTCCCCTGTCCTCGTCTTCCCGTTGGCTCAAAGGAAATCAGGAGAGACAAGTCGTAAGAGCTTGCATCATTTGCAGCCTCAATTTCAATTTTGAAATGAAAGGTAATAAGTCTGCTGTAATCTGAGACGGCTTTTGCTTTTATCAACTCATTTCTTGTCAAATATTTGACAAACCGCTTTAGCCCCAGAGCCATCATATGAGATTACAGTAGGATGGCTCAAAGCTACACTTTATAATGTCACCTTATATCACAAATTAACAAATTAACAAATTGTTCACAGACTGTGAAGGGCTTCTAAACATGCTCATATACAGTGCAGCAGATTGCCCCAAGCAGCAAGAATATGCACATTTATGCCCCATACTGGGTGAGGATAAGGCCAATAACAATGATTAATGAATAATGGGACTCGTTTTGGCACTGTGTTTGTGCCAAAACGTGCCCTCCTACGCATGCAGAGCAGCGTACTACGGTCCTGGGTCTGCATGCACTTCACCAAGCCCAGCGTGTTCCATCCTAGACTCTTTACAGCGGAGCCCTACTAATACCCGTGCAGGAAACTAAACATCCGTCTTGTTACCTACATGATGCAAATTGTGTATTTTTCCTAAGGAGAGAACATTGTCAACATGGTTTTACATGGGCGTGGCCAGTGGCAGGACATCTTGAGCGGACACATCAAGTGAAATCTAAACTCTGCTCCCAGTTCAGAACAAATATTTGACTCTACCTGATTGGAATTGGAAGGCGTTTCTCTGCTGTGTGCTCTTCTCCTCAAGCGAGTCCCGGGGATTTTCAGCCCCCAAAAAAAACAATGGAACCAAGAAGCAAAAACAGGCTTTCTTCTCCTTCTAAGATAATACTGGGTTTTCTCCCCTTCGCTTCCTCCTCTTGGCTTCCTCCTCCTTAACTCGCACTATTCCAGAAAAGCAACTCAGAAAGGCAACTTGAATGACAAGATGTTTTTTGGTGAGGTTTTATCAGTCACTTCTAACCACAAAAGCCACATTGCTTACATGGGTGAAGTAGCTGTTTATAGATACCAGCCTCACCGCGATTAGCATCGCCGCTGTCGAGATATCCGACTCTCCAAATACACAGACGATCCCACCGCTATTCACCGTATTCGACCCCACAAGTCATCTAAATACAGGATGGAGGTACAATAACTGTTGTTGTTGCTTTAATAACTAATGGTTTACTGGACTATGCAGTGTTGAGGGTTTTGTTTACTGATGGACTGTTTATTGGGAATGGTTTTTTTTTAATGTTATTCTTATAATTGCACTATGATGTGCTTTGGTGAAAAATAAATGTCATCGTCAAATATCATTGCTTTCGTAAATAGTCCTGATACAACCATTATATGTGTTCGGAAACACCATATTATTTCACTTGCCGTCACGTTTGAAGCACTAGCCATTTTGTTCATTTTTTGCTCTCGTTATGTGCCGTTATCTTATTGTGATATGCTATCTATATATGCTAGTCCACATTTGTGCAGAGTGAAAGCTGAGTGTGCACTATTCTATTGTATGCCAATATGCATACATAGGGAATCATGCATGCATGTCTAATGCGGGAGGGATGGTGTGGTCTGATACTGGCTTAATATGTGGTATCGGTGGCTGGAGTCCATGCATAGCTCCTATACTCATCCTTTTTTTTTCTCATCCAACTTCTTATGTTGCGAAATCAAAGATGCTATTCAGCCGAAAGAGAGATAATACAAGAGTATTTATATTTTGTAAAGTTAATTGTCAATTTAAAACTGCCTTTTGAATGAGTGGCAGGTAGGATCACTACCACTACACATAATACACATGTAATTTCTCACCATTCATAACAGTCTCGCTGTCTAAACGGCGTATGCAGGTGCACACACGTACGTTGGCGATCGCATAATTTTCATAAATAATGCAGAAGCTCACCGAAAAATCTGTTTAACCATTTATGATTTTATATATACAATATACAGCATGATGACCATGGACCGAACTCATTTTTTTATCCAAAGTTTACTGCAGCCATCACTTCCGGGATAGCGGACCCGAGAAAAGCGTAGCTGTCCATTTCTTTGCCTGTGAATATGGATACGCGCATGTTTCAATGTGTCAATTGTATAAGTAAGTAAGTAAATGCTTTATTAATCACCAAAGGGGAAATTCGGTTGCCACAACAGCATAGTGAGAGAAAAAGAGACAAGGAAATAAATGAATAAAAATAAAAAAATAAAAAAATAAATGAGGGGTTAGAGGGGCAAATTGATTTTCACGTGGTAGGGGGAGGGGGATCAGTGTTGAAGGGGGAGGTGTATAGTGATCTTAATTGTCAATGTGCTATGTAGTGGTGATCTGCAACATAATCTATGTTCTTGTGTTATATGGCATACAATTCAGTCACGTATGGATTGATTTATTAATATTTTACAAAGTTAGTCAATGGGCTAGCCTAATATTCAGCTTTTTAATGTAAGAAAAAAAAACATTGGTATATCGGCTCGGTATCAGCAGATAATTAAGATTCCATTAGCGTTATCGGCAGATAATTAAGATTCCATGATCGGTATCGGCAGATAATTAAGATTCCATTAGCATTATCGGCAGATAATTAAGATTCCATTAGCGGTATCGGATTGGAAACTAAAAAGTGGTATCGTGCCATCCCTACTCTTTCACCAGTAAATGTTTTACATGTGGGCATTTTGCTCCAGGAATGGAAACGGCAGCAAGAGATAACTTGACACCACAGGTCATAAAACCAAAAGTGACACTTCCAGTATTCCAGTATTATAAATAACGAAGCATGGACAGTGTGTAAAACTGAACGTCCTCCTTTGTTCCCCCGTAGATTGGACGCGACTGCTTCCCAAATCATACCAAGGAGACGGTTCTGGAGAGCAGAAAGCTGCCTGAGAGTCACCAGGTAAAATGGGGTTTCTTTCATTCCAGACACAAAGGACGCTTCTGTTGGCTGCATAGTCAAGAGATGTATCGATGATCTGCTGTGAGATATTTAATTCATGTATCCAGCGGCACCACTGGAGACTGAAGTATGCTCTAGAAAGGTTGGCTTTTAGGTTGGCCTGTGGAAGAGCTGACGACATCAGTTGCTGTTAGCAGTCATGACTTAATGTACAAGTGTTGAAAAATAAGCAAAGTAGCAGATATACACTAACATACACACACACACACACACAAACCATATCTCAGTGTTCAGCAATAATGGGTTACTGAGCAACTGTATTGCATGCAACATAGTAACCTTTGTAAATATTTGTTTGTAGAAAGAAGTTTGTAGAAAGAGCCACTGGTGCCTAACCCTAACCCTATTTGTGCATTTTCTTTCACTGATTTGAGCACACATCCTGTTGATATCCATACTGCTATTGATTTTCACTGTGTACAACAGTTCCTAAAGATGGCCTAGAATACAATAAAATGAGCCATGATTTGCATGTGAGTCTCTGTAGGCCAAGCTGTATTAGTGTTGTCAGTACTGATGAGATGCTCTGTGGCAGGTCTCTTAGGGCCTGCCACAGAGCATCTCTTTTAATATACTTTCTATCTATATCTTACTTTTCTATGGGCTGTATTTCCTATTTCGTTATGGCACACAAGTTGCCTCATACAAAAAACTATGTAGGATCACATTTGAGAAACATACATTTCCAAGTTAATTATTTTATAATCCGTCAATCAATCTTCCATTTGCTGCCACTTTTGATGGTGTATATTTAGCAAATTGAAACATAAATAGGCCTATTTTGTCTTTATTGTATAACCTAATCTAGGATCTAACAACAATGGTGATGTTCAGGTATAAATTGACACTTTTATCATAAAAGTCAGCCGCAAGCCTTATTACTCAGCTATACAAGCTGTGGTAATTGCAAAACATAAAACGGTGCATGTTTGCAAGATATAGTACAACCTTTGTCATTATAACTAGAATCATTTGACTAAAATAAGGTTTATGGCTCTATTAGTATCTCCCTGTAGAGAATAGTGTGGTAGTAATGACTTGGATGCATGCGTCCTCCATTATGGCTCTGCCTTGCTGATACCATCTCTACTAATGCCCTCAGCCACCCCTGCACCTCATATTATTTGGCTAGGCCTGGTACCCCCCAAGTCTTCTCCATGATCCATGGCTGGGGCAGGAGAGACTGACCCACAGGGTTTCTGAGTTTGACCTCCCAATGTCCGCAGCCTACCTGTGGGCATCCTGAAGCAAGGTGCTTAACCCCTACTATATCTTTAAACAATTGTGAATTCATTCACTGGCTTTGAAGTTCAAGTTGCTTTGGATAAAAGCATCTCCTAAATCACTAAATAGTGCATTCAAAGGTTGTGTTCTTTGAAGTGCACCTCTTGTGCTCATGTAATTTTATTTTGCATAACTGATGTTCTATTTCCCATAAGCTGTGACCTTTGAGGCTGTATTGGCTTAATGGTTCAGCCAAAGAATCATCTACTTGCTAATGGAGCAAATTAACCTGGAGGACTACATCTTTCACCATCCTTCCCCAATTGGCTGAATAGTAAAGTAGAGTAAAGGCCAGAATACCCAGTGTGGCATTTGTTAAATGAATGTTAACCTAGACACTCTATGAGCCTTGCCACGGAATAGTGGGTACCTCTTAAGGAAAACCTCATCATAGCCACACTGATTGACTGAATATAGAAGGAGAGTAAAGGCCAGTCTACTCCCGCCTGGCGTATTTTTTTATTAAAGTGAACAAGCTGAAGGGACCTCTTAAGAATACCTCATTGTGAACACACAGTGAGTAATGTGCATTTGCAGCTCACACACCTAACAACAAATATGTGTGTGCGCATTGAGCAGCACACCACAAACCCCACGCCCGTCAACGAATGACACAACAGGGGCATTCTCTACTCTCCCGCCACATGCCTGTGGATTCTCTTTTATCTCCGTCCTTAACGGGGGGGGGAATAGGGAAAGCTTTTGGTCCGAGGGAAGTCAATAATTCATTGCACCATTGAGGTCAAGATGCACTACCTCTCCTGTTTCCACTAGGTGGCGACGATCCAGACCCTGTCGCTATGGCCGTTAGCGATCTCGTTATTCTGTGATTACGACACGGGGAGTAAAAAGAATATATTGTGTTCGTGCGACTTTTAGCATGTGGGTTATCGTCATGTAATATTTAGATTTTGCTTATAGCGCCACCAAAACCTTTCAATGAACCTTTTTTTTCTCCGGTCCAAATAAAAGTATTTGGTGCTCAAGTTGGCGCAGATTGGATATCTCTTGTCGTCATGGTTACAGCATTTCAAAATGATGGAGAAATCTTGTGGATGGGCAGGATTTCCATGAACAAACAATAAAAATAATAATCATTTGGATTTAAGAGTGCAATTCTGCGCACCCACTAGGTAACAGCAGATGCAGAATACAGCATTTGTTCGACCCCTAATAAAAGTGAATGGTGGGGCCAGGAGTGTGCCTGCCGGCATGGGAATGCGTTAACGCTGAGATACTGAGATACTAACCACGGTGTGCTGCAGACACAATGGGTCGTAGGCAGTTTGGAAGCTAGTAGCGTAGTACTACGGTAGGTTGAAGTGCTTCATCAACTGAACACTATTTTTATTGTGACTTTGTGGCCCACGGCTATATCTTCTAACTTCACGCCAATGTAAATGTTGGTTTCTGCTCAAGTCATTTTCAAGTCATAACTAAGAATGACTTTTGAGCGTCCTTAAGAAAGCCTTTTCTTAGCAATCAATCCCATAATCGAGACAAGAGTGGAAAGGTCATTCTTGCTCGCCAGACGGAGTAGTCGTAGTTATTACTTATTACAGACTGGGTTCATCCGGTTCATCCGATCCACGCCACCCGGTCTGTTCAGACGCCACCGGTGCTAATACTGATGGCCGCTAAAAATATATTCAGGCTTGGATTTAGTAAGCGTTGTACACGCACTTATTTCTCATAACTTCCGTCAAACTAGAGCTTCATTAAAACGATGGCGTTCGTTTCAAGCGCCTGCTGTCTTGCTCTGAGGCAGATGACCTGTTCCATATCTTCTGCCAGACTCCATTGTGGAGTGTCGTCATTTGTAAGCAGACGCTAAGCCCCTGTGCGTCGACCAATATTAATATTGGTAAATACAGTGCAGGTGCAGGCTTTCTTTTGCTTTACATTTGGGAACCATTGTTAGTGACACCAGACCAGGAACAACAGAACTATTTACACAGGTGGAGAATCAAATTGAATCGTACTTTTTTTATTTGTACAAATATCTCGTGTGGTACTGTTGAGAGACCCTGCTTTTGTTGTACAAAAGTACTGCAACCGATAGTAATGTCAAACATGGTCTGCTCATAACAGTAGTTCATAGTGAGTTTAATCAATAGTATTGCCACATGAAGAGAAACAAGCCGGTGTTTTACTACATCTAAGCAATGTAGTCAGTCATGCCGACATGGCTGATCATTTAAGTGTAATTATTTTTCCCCCGGCTGACAGATCATTGACAGATTGTGTCCGTATTTTGCTCACTGTGAGTCCTTCTACCTTTTGAACTCCACAGCAAAGGAGCCAGACGCAGATTGGAAACATTACCACGACACTCCCAGATGACAGGAAGGAGGCAGAGGGTGACGGCGCCAAAAAAGACAAAGCAACATGAATACAACAACAACAACCCACCACCACCACCACAACAGACAACTAAGTGGACAGTCTGTCCATCAAAGTTCAGAACCCTTGCATTATCTGGAAGATGTTTAAAGAGCACACCCTTAAGCAGGCACGCACATGCACACACACCCACCCACACACACACACGCACACACAACGGATACACGTCACATGAGTGCACACAAATCTGCATATACATACGTTGTTTGCGAAAGCAGGGACACTGGAATTGTCCATGATTTTCTCAAGACCTTTGTTTTGAACACCTGTTTGAAAAACCTCCATAGTAAATGGCATGCATTCTAGAGTTCTTTTGAGGTAGTAATGGCACTGGTAACGTTCATGATTGTTCATCTGTTGTTTACTTAATAGATTTTTGTTGTGTTTTGTTTTGAGCGAGGACACTGCTTTCTTAATGTGTGAACTTTCTAGTGAAATCCCTTTGCACTGGTGAGGTCTGACACTGTATCCTGTGGTAAGAACACAATTTTACAAGTAAAACACAAAAACACAAAAAAACACTTAATACTTAACTTTGACTATTATTTGTCTTTCATTGTAGCAAGGTTAATTTACTCCACATTTTTTAAATATATAGCCTCAAGTTGGCTGGCCAACTGTTCAACATTTAATATTTCAGAGCTCTTTCTGCCTCTTAACACTCGGGAGGCGAGGAGCCACAGACTCACAATGAGTCGTTTCCATGAGAATGTGCCATGCACTGCGTAGTTATTCCTAGCTACATTTATCTGTGTTATCTGACCTTTCTGTGCCCTTTCAATAAACTGTAATTTTCAGTAAATGTGTGATGAATAAATGGTTATTTGTTGGAAATAAACGAGCGTGTTTGTCATTTATACCGGAGCAGGAACAAAAAGAGAGAGAGAAGTGAGCTGACATTCATTATTTTGGAACACGACAAAAAACTATTTGAGTTCCATCTGCACTAAAACCTTAGTTATACCACGGGTAGCTCTGACCGAGCAACCTGATTGGTCAACTAGACTTTAGAACGTGATCAAATGAACACGTCAGCTCACCTAGCCGTGCTCAAGCGACAAACGCCTCATCACTATGAATATTATTGCGCCATAGATTCAAACCATAACACGGCGCTACTAGCTTAAAAATGCATGTGAAATTTGCGGAAATTGGAGCAAAATCTGCATAGAAAAAACATTTTTGTCCTCAATTATCAGTACTAGACTTTGTGTACACCTTTCCTGTAATCACGATGAAAGCTGTAGTCTATTCAATGAATTACAGCTCCCTATTGACCGAAGCTGCGAGCGATATCCTTCTCATGTAACATCTGTTCCATCTGACAAACACAAAAAGGTGCCTTTGCTGAAAAGGTGTCAACGTCCCCAAGATCTCTCTTCAGGCGCGTTGCTTGGATGAGGAGCGACCCGTGACTGAGTCAGCACACGCTGCCGTTAAAGGACCATACAGCTTGCAGGGAAATTAGTAATTAACCAGCGCCGCCATGGAGAATGTGTGTGTGCTAGGATTGGTACTAGTGTCTGAAATATATCTCAGGTGATTTTACCGTTTTGTGTGAATAGAAAACACACGTTCATTTGATTGCGTCCGGTGTAAATTGTTTTTCCGTTTTTTTTTACTTTAATTGGAATTTGCAAACTACCACCAATGAATCTAGAAAAATGCACTGCCAAGCCTTTCTCCTTACAATAGGAAATAGCTGCGTGGCTGGGTTTCAGGACAGCAAAGGTCAGCTATACCTTCCCTCGCTACACAAGGCAAAGCTAATTAAACACTCACTCTAATTACTTTGCCCCGCGGTTCCGTCTACCATTGCCTGCGGTATGGAAGCAACGTGAACATGAATGACTGCAAAATCTTTATGGAGTGCTTACAGTGTGTCAGGATCAGCCACTCTGTTCATTTATTTATCGTTCAGCTTGCGGATGCTCCCGGAGAATGAATCAACATAATAGGGTTCCATATGGTTGTTGTTGCTGGCAGGTGTGTGTGTGTGTGTGTGTGTGTGTGTGTGTGTGTGTGTGTGTGTGTGTGTGTGCGTGCGTGCGTGCGCGTGTGTGTGTGTGTGTGTGTGTGTGTGTGCGTGCGTGCT
>OMNO01018683.1:0-22326 GCA_900303215.1 Trachyrincus scabrus | reverse complement strand
AAATATATATACAAATTAATAAATAAATATACCAATAAATGTAACACAATTAAGCATTAAATTACATAATTATGTATTCATTCATTTATTTAAGCATTTTATTAAATAATTATGTATTTATTAAGCATTAAATTGTATAATTAGATATTTATTCATTTATTTAAGCATTTAATGATATCATTATTTATGTATTTATATATTTAGTTTTGGCCCTTAAAACCCATATAATATACTACATTTAACATTTCAAATGTTGTTTATAAGTGGATGTGAAAATGTGATGTATTGGAAATTGTTACAGAATATGGTACAGTTTGACTCACTGACTTTTTTTGGTGAATTGTTTTTTCCTGATGTATTCAACAGAATCAGCTGAGCGCAGGCACAAAAGAGGTCAGCTCAAACAGAGTAACTGTACAGTAAACTACTATATTAAACAGTAGACCTAACAGAGGATCATACTGTGTTCATACTGGTTCATACTCCCTCACTAAACCATACCACACCATCATTCCTTTCACAACCACTTGAGGAATAAATGTCACAGTACATTTGTTTACTGTTACCATTACATTTCAGTGAAATAAAGACTTCCCATCATCACAACTTTTCTCTAGCTCATAATCTCTGTCATTATCATCATGGATATCTTGATTGTGTCAAATGGGAAACCATTTTAAATGGTATGCATATACATTTTTGCATAAAGTACACTCTTTTGGGCATTGATGTGTCTCACCCCTTGTTTACAGGTCTAGTATGTATAAATATATAATAATATATACTATATATAATCGTGTATGCCTTTCGTAAACGGAAGCTCTAATGTTCTGATCTGATGATGATACTATTGGAGGAAGAACTGCAGCTTTCATCGATTTACAATTTAGACTAATAGACCCTAGCCATCACTCTATCGTTCAATTGTGAGTCTATTTTTTGTACTTGCTATAAAAATGTGTTGCCATTTTGTTTGTTGTCCCAAATGTGTTTGTTTCCCTAATTTATCATGATCATTCAATTGACTACATTTCTTCCCACCAACATCATTGTTGTTCTACTGAGGAACGAGAAGACATTCTTATGTGTATTTCATATGTTATGTCTGTATATGTCCATGACCATTTTCCCATTGGTTCTCCCTGCCGGTTCCCCTGGTCAGGTTTACCCCCGTGTTTCAAGCTGTCCCTAGCCGACCAGGAGGGCACAGAGGGCACCAGTGTGGTGCTACGCTGTGAGTTAACCAAACCAGCCGCCTCAGTGGAGTGGAGGAGAGGGGAGGAACCACTGTGGAATGGAGACAAGTACCAGATGAGGATGAAAGAGCTGCAGATGGAGCTGAAGATCGTAGACCTCGTTCCAGAGGACTTGGGAGATTACTCATGTGTTTGTGGAAAGCACAAGACGACGGCGAGGCTGACAGTGAATGGTGAATGTGACAACAGACCTGATTCATCCTTATGTTTTAAAAGTAAAGCATAGAGTTGTACTTGAATCAATGAAGCATGAGATTAGGGATTAGGGATTAGAAGAGAAAATCTACAAAGACTTGAAAATAATAAATAAACATAAAATTAAAACTTATAATACAATTTGTATAATAATACTACTACTACTACTAATAATAATAATGCATTTTATTTGTATAGAATTTCATTTCCTTTCATTGTCAGGCACAATCGACAATACACAATATCATATTTAATATAATATATAGAAAAGTAAATTCAAAAATATGGATCCCCCCCCCATCTCTAGAACATCCCGTAACCTTCGTCCAGGAGCTGAAGAACATTCAGGTGGAGGAGGGGAACCCTGTGAGCCTCCACTGTGAGCTCTCTAGACCCGGAGTGGTGGTCCAGTGGAGGAGGGGAGACAGCGTGCTGAGCAGCGGGCACAGGTACCAGGTGAAGCAGAGTGGCCCCAGCCAGCAGCTTTTCATCAGGAAGAGCCAGCCGGAGGACAGCGGGGTCTACTGTTGTGTGTGTGATAAGCTGAAGAGTACTGCTACCATCGTCATCACTGGTCAGCACTGGCTTTTGTTCAATGCATTTATAGCAGTATTTTATGCATGTTTGCATTAATGATGACACACTAATTAAATCCAATTTAAATATTGTCAAATTTCTTTATTGAAATGAAAATGTTTGAAGTTCAGTTATTGTAAAGTCAGTAAAGTTGTTATAATGTAACAAAACATTGCTTATAATGCTAATAATGCTAATACTACTAATACTAATCACGTTTTTACTTCTACTTATACTGCTACTACTACTGCTGCTACTACTATTACTACTACTACTACTACTACTGCTACTACTAATAATAATAATAATAATAATAATAATGACTAAATAATATTGAAATAATGATATTGTTAATATTAACAATATTAATAATGACAACAAATCGTCACCCTCACTACCACCTTCTTTTCTCCAGCCGTCCCAGTGAGCTTCAAGCTGAAGCTGAAGAACCAGGAGGCGGTGGAGGAGGCCAGCGTGAGCCTGCGCTGTGAGCTGTCCAAGCCGGGGGTCCCAGTGGAGTGGAGGAGGAACGCCAAGCTCCTCAAAGAGGGCCACAAGTACCAGATGAGGCAGGAGGGCCGGCTGGCGGAGATGGTGGTCAGGAAGGTGGCCATGGAGGACGCTGGGGAGTACAGCTGCTTTGTGGGCGCCTTCATGACCTCGGCTGACATCAAAGTTAGAGGTAGGGGGTCATTTTGGTGGTGGTTTACTCCTGGGTGAGTCGTTTTTAATTTAAGAGTTCATAAAGTGAAAGTGAAAAGAGTTTTGACATGGATAGTGAGTTATTCTTAATTATTATGAATTACTGTGAATGTTACAGGATATTGTGTTTTATATATCACAAATGATTATGAAAAACACAAATTAAATGGAAAAGTGAAAGGCTATGGAACATTTAAATACATACAATAATATGTATGCTACTTATATTATTTACATATATTATTCAAAACAGAGTTTAGCAATTGAGGGTAGTCAACAAAAGTAACTGCCACATTGTCTAAGCATAAAGATAGTTAAGGTCTTAAGATAAAGATCTTAACCATCCAAATTAGTTCATAAGTTAGTTTGTTTGTCTGCCAAAAGATCTATTAAATCTACTAAACACAAAAGTGGATATAGTGCATATAGATAGACATATCTGACTTGTTTTTCCGGGACATCCCACAGCCCTTCCCGTAACATTTAATAAAGAGGTGGAGAGCGTGACGGTGAGGGAGGGGGGGAGAGCAGTGTTCTGCTGTGAGCTTTCCAAGCCCGGAGCCCCGGTGGACTGGAAGAAGGGCAGAGTGGTCCTCGAACCAGGAGACAAGTATGAGATGAAGCAGGAGGGACCCTACACCAAGCTGGTCATCTGCAACGCAGAGGAGAGCGACGCGGGCAAGTACACCTGTAAGACCAACGACAGCCAATCCACTGCTGAGCTCACCGTCAAAGGTAAGCTACTGTGGATGAGGTAATAGGATGTGTACTGGTGATTTTGGTATATGCAACATTTTTTAATGTTTCCTTTTTTTCATAAAGTTAAAAAAATCCCCCTTAAGGTCACAGATTTTTATTTTTATTTTAAATGAATATACAAAGTACATAGAGCACAGAATAATGATAACACTAATTCAATAAAATAATATACAATCAAATTAAACGAATTACTAGTTGAATTACACATACATGAATTGAATGAATGCATTGAATACATACCAATATTTCAAATTAACAAGGGTACATTGTGATCCATTACATTGTGATATGTCTCAGCATATGTCCCCCTCTCCTTTTATCTCCAGCTCCCCCCGTCACGTTCAAGATGAAGCTGAGGAACCAGCAGGTAGAGGAGGAGAACAGCATCACCCTGAGCTGTGAGCTCTCCAAGCCGGGCCTGGCTGCCGAGTGGAGGAAGGGGGAGGAGCTGCTGAAGAGCGGCTTGAAGTACCAGATCAAGAAGAGAGACGGCGTCATGGAGTTGACCATCAGGACCACCCTGCTGGAGGACACCGGTATCTACTGCTGTGGCTATGGCAATGCCGTGACCACAGCCAACGTCACAGTCACTCGTAAGTGAATCTCCATTGAAATCTGTCTCTGCATGATTCACTGAGTTTCTAAGCCATATGCATGCTTTGACTGATTTTATAACTTGTATGTATTTGAAGTATTCTGCTGCTGGACTTTTCTTCAGACAGGTGACTGTTATATCTGTAAATTTAGGAAATTATGAAGACGAACAAAACAAGCAAACACACAATCCAATCCACTAACAATGACATTTTGTAATAAGGTAATAAGGTTACCAATGCATCAAACTATATGTACATTTAATTGAACATTGATTCTAGTTGGAATCTAAATAAATCGTTCAATTGAATCAAATCTTATTCTTAACTGCTTATTGATTATTTAATGAATCTCCATCACCTGTAATCCAACAGCAATACCCATCACATTCAAGATAGGTCTGAAGAACCAGGAGGCCCAGGAGGGAGGTAACGTGCTACTGCGCTGTGAGCTGTCCAAGGCCGGCGTGCCCGTGGAGTGGTGGAAGGGGGAGGACCGCTTGAACCACGGCGGGAGGTACCAGGCGATGCTCAGCGGCAACTTTGCCGAGTTGCAGATCAAGAACATTCAGCCGGAGGATGTGGGCGAGTACAGCTGCATCCTGGGAGATCAGAAGACCACGGCCGAAGTGAATGTGAGAGGTAGGCGATGTCTTGTGTCTTGTTATTACAACATACGATCCCTGGTGCATTTTTTAAAATATCTTCAAAACTCAGCAAAAATCCCCCCATGTCCCCCATCCTAAGTTTGCTATGCACACATTATAAAATTCATCAAATGTATTTTTTCAATGACAAATGTATTAGTAATTTAATCACCAGTAAGTCTGACTCTTATATTGCGCATAGTAATACAAAACTTGATTAAAAGTTATGTCATAAAATCATGGCCATGGATTTGCAATTTACTTGTGTCTTACTATGTAAATAAATCCCAAAATGTTGAAACAAAAAATCTTGAATAATTCCTCTTTCCAGCCGCGGCATCGGTGTACATTGAGAAGGAGCTAGAGAGCCAGGTGGTGGTGATGGAGGGCAAGTCAGCTGTCCTCTCCTGTGAGATCTCCAGCGCCAACGTCCCTGTCACCTGGAAAAAAAACAACACCCCAGTGGAAGAGGGAGGGCGCTGCATCATCAAGAAGACGGGTGTCACACACACCCTGGAGATCCATAAGCTATGCCGGGATGACGCTGGCGAGTACTGCTGTATCACCAGGGGCAAGAAGACCACTGCCAGGCTCATTGTAAGGGGTAGGTGGACCCTCAATAATAATAATATAAGCCATTTGGTGCAGTTTATCCAGTTTAATGCGCATACATTTCTTTGCATTGGGGCCCCAGTTGGAATCAAACCCCTAAGCCTTGCCATGCTCTACACAGGACCATATGCATAGAAGCCATATGTTTCATTGGGTTTCATGGTCCAGATGGTCTGTGAACGCCTTGCGAAGTTAATTGAGACTTGCACTACACAACGCTACGTACCCTAAGAGGGCAGCTCTATCTAGACCCTTCTTCCTCCACAGAGCGCGTGCACATTATTACTGAGCTGCAGAACAAGACGGTGACGGCAGGTGAGGACGTCATGTTTGTGTGCGAGCTGAGCCATTCGGACGTGAGCGACGGCGAATGGTGGCTGTGCTCCAGTCCACTGCAGAAGAACGAGATGAACCAGATGACCTTCCACGGGCGACACCACTGCCTGGTGCTCACCATGACGACGCCGGAGGAGACCGGTGAGGTGGCGTTTGTGATTGGCGAGGAGAGAACATCAGCGCAGCTTTTAGTGGTACCCAGGGTCAAAGGTAAATAAAGAGTGATGTGTGAGTGAAAAGTGATTCACTCATAAAAGTGAACACTTTTATGATTGGACTACCTAACATACCTCACACATAATACCTCACACGATGCCTACTAACAATTCCTATATTGTCTTTGCAAATTGTAGTTTTATTTAAGGAGTGGCCTAAGGATGTTGTGATCATGGAGGGGCAAACAGCCAGCTTGTCCTGCACCACCTCTGATAACACCACCCCGGTAATCTGGAGAAGAAACTACGTTCCCCTACATCATGGCGATAAATACGAGTATATCCGTAAAGAGGGCCATTTGAACCTGCTGCTCATCCATGACGTGGACCTCCTTGACACAGGCACATATACCTGTGACACTGGTGATGTGCAGGGCAATGCCATGCTTACTGTACAAGGTAAAACATATTCAAATGAGGATACATTTGATCTTTTCACGCTGTTTGTAAAAATATTTTATAAATGCATTGTCTATGTTTGCATTTTTTTACCTTTCCACTACATGATCAATAAATGATTTGGTATGTTTTACAAAGTTAGTGAGTTTGGGTTTATGAAGATATGCTCACCTGGTCCTCAGACCAGGTGAGGCTGCGTAAACCAGCCACCAACAACACACACTCCACAGTAACACTAAAGGCTATTGCACAAATTCAAGATATTGGTAATTAAATAATTACTGGATAATTTCAATATTTTAATGTAAAGTTTAGTTATACAAAATGCATTGTCTCTTGAAAATAAAGATATTCAGTGACATTAATCCATATTTGACAAAAAGCTTGGCATTCCCTTTCGTTGTCAAATACTCAGACATGCAATGTCTCCTCAGCATGCCACATGGATTTGTTGTCAGCCCCATTCTGTCAATGTCTGCTGGTCCTGTCATCATCATGGAGTATAATTCAATAACTATGCTAATGACACCTTGCTGTAGCAACGTCCTCAAGGTCTTTGCTAACAACAAGTTGAAACCAGTCATAAATAATAAAGATAGGCCATTACAATAATTGTGATTAAAGACAGATTAACATAACACCAACCTATATCAATGCTCCATATCCATCTCTCTAGAACTCCCTCCATCTTTCATGATGGACTTACAGAGTGTAGAGGCTGAGGAGAAAGGGGCTGCCTTTCTGTCCTGTGAGCTTTCTAAGCCTCCTCAGCCTGGAGTGTTGGTGCAGTGGAGGAAGAACAGGCTGCCACTGAGAGCCAGCAGGAAGTATGAGATTAAACAAGATGGCTGCCTACGCCAGCTCCTTGTCAAGGACCTCAAACCAGAGGACAGTGGAAATTACTCCTGTCAAGTAGGAGGAGCAGAAACCTCTGCTTGTCTGACTGTGGAAGGTGTGTTTATTATGTAGGATTCAATTATTGTAAGTTTTGTTGAATGCACAACTACTTTCAGGAACATTTTTATCCTGATGCATGACCACATATTTGACCTGGCCTGACCTGACCTGGACATTGTTTCGGGGCATCAAGTTCTCAAACATGTACTGTCTCCTCAGTTTCCCATAAAGATCTGCTCTCTGCTACCATCCTGTTCAACCTGAATTTGTTTTCCCTTTGTTGTTTCATAGCTAGCATGAAATATAATTCAGAAGCTACACGGATGACATCCAGCTTTACCAAGGTGTTGCCAAATATCTAGGAACTTATTTGTTTGTCCCTGAAACACAGATCAGTATACCACCATAGATATGTAAATTATCAATATCCATCTCTCATCCAGAACTCCATCCATCTATCAAGAAGGAGTTACAGAGTGTAGAGACTGAGGAGGGAGGGGCTGCCTCTCTGTCCTGTGAGCTTTCTAAGCCTCCTCACCCTGGAGTGTTGGTGCACTGGAGGAAGAACAGACTGCCATTGAGAGCCAACAGGAAGTATGAGATGAAACAAGATGGCTGCCTGCTCCAGCTCCTCATCAAGGACCTTAAACCAGAGGATAGTGGAAGCTACTCCTGTCAAGTAGGAGGAGCAGAGACCTCTGCTAGTCTGGCTGTGGAAGGTGTGTAGATACTCTACTGGATCATTTGACATTTTAAAGGCACCTACTCCAATTCAAGGTGGTAAATTTGCATGTAATAGCATGATTACATTTGCAATGCAAAATTTACTTATACTTAATGTACAGTTTTCTGCATGAAATCCCAACTGCTGCATGGTCTCATATCTGACAAAAAACCTTGGCATCTCTTGGAGGAATCCAGTTCTAAAGGTGCTTGCACACTGTCCCGACCAACACCAACAAACACCAACATTGAGCCGGTGTGTCATACCCGTTTGCTTGTTGGCTGTTGACGGATAAATATTTTTGTTGGCAAACATGTCGAATCGGCATTAGTCTGAGTTGTATGCTTTGGCTAACATTCGATAACTGGCTGTTGGTGTTTGTTGGTGCAATGTGCAAGCACCTTTATATGTCCACTGTCTGTAAATATCTCCTTGTCAATGGTGTGGAATCGTCATAAAAGTACAGATATCCTATACAAATCTTGGCATTTCCTGGGGGAATACCTTCAGCATTGTACAAGGATATATTTATGGCTCTATTCAGTTGAACTTGTTGATGCTCATCTTTGGTTATGTCATCAGCTGGTAAGAAATATTATTCAATCGCTATGCTGATGACACCTTGCTGTACCGAGGTGTCCAAGATGTTGGATATTGCCTCGCCAATGGAGTGGAATCGGTCATACAAATACAGATATCCTATAGATTGGCCAGTACTATGAATGTGCTGAGAAGAGATTTTCACATTAAACATCAAAAGATATGTAAACTATCCATACCCATGTCTCCTCCAGAGCTCCCTCCATCTTTTAAGAACGAGGTACAGAGTGTAGAGACTGAGGAGGGAGGAGCTGCCTCTCTGTCCTGTGAGCTTTCTAAGCCTCCTCAGCCTGGAGCGTTGGTGCAGTGGAGGAAGAACAGGCTGCCACTGAGAGCCAACAGGAAGTATGAGATGAAACAAGATGGCTGCCTGCTCCAGCTCCTTATCAAGGACCTCAAACCAGAAGACAGTGGCAGCTACTCCTGTCAAGTAGGAGGAGTAGAGACCTCTGCTACTCTGGCAGTAAAAGGTGTGTTCATACTCTACTGGATCATTAGACATTTTAAAGGCTCTTACTCAAATGCAAGGTGGTGCATTTGCATGTAATGGCATGAATATATTTCAGACTGATGTAGTTAAAGGGGTGTAAACAGTGAACTGTTTATTGTTCTGTAGTAAATTATTGCAATATTGAAATATGTTAATGCAAAGTTTACTGATGCTGAATGCACAGTTTGCTGTCTATAATTCCAACTGCTGCATCGTCTCATATTCAACAAAAAACATGGCATTTTCTGGGGGAATACCCTCAGCATTGTACAAGGATATATTTTTGGCTCTATTCAGTTGACCTTGTTGATGCTCATCTTTGGATGTCATCAGCTGGTAAGAAATATTATTCAATCACTATGCTGATGACACCTAGCTGTACCAAGGTGTCCAAGATGTTGGATATTGCCTCGCCAATGGAGTGGAATCGGTCATAAAAATACAGATATCCTATAGATTGGCCAGCACTATGAATGGGCTGAGAAGAGATTTTCACATCAAACATCAAAAGATATGTAAACTATCCATATCCATCTTTCCCCCAGAACTCTCTCCATCTTTCAAGAAGGAGTTACAGAGTGTAGAGGCTGAGGAGGGAGGGGCTGCCTCTCTTTCCTGTGAGCTTTCTAAGCCTCCTCAGCCTGGAGCGTTGGTGCACTGGAGGAAGAACAGGCTGCCACTGAGAGCCAACAGGAAGTATGAGATGAAACAAGATGGCTGCCTGCTCCAGCTCTTCATCAAGGACCTCAAACCAGTGGACAGTGGCAGCTACTCCTGTCAAGTAGGTGGAACAGAGACATCTGCTAGTCTGGCTGTGACAGGTGAGTAAAACAAATCTCATTGTAAGTATGTTTATATCTCTGCAAAGACTAATGACATTATTTGTAAATTTTGTATAGTGATGGAATTGAATCTTGCTAAGAAGACAGAGCCTGTCCAAATATTGCCTTTTTCAAAAGAGACTTTTGTCAAACTCGCTGCTCCTATTCCAACGGTCCATTCAGGTACCCAAGTTGTCAAACCTGTTCAATTTAACATGTCCAAGACTTGCATTACTGATGCAGAAGTTGAACTGGAACCAAAGGTGGAACCTAAAGTGCCAAAGCCTGTACCAAGGAAGGAGTACGATGTCCAAATAGACACTTTGGCACACATAGCACTGAACAAAGACAGTGAGGAAGAGTACAAAGCTAAGCAGCTAGATGGAAACCAAGAGAAAAATATTGAAGTGGACAAGAGACACATGTCAGGTACTCAAGATACCAAACTTGTTCGATTTGACATTACTGACCCAGAAGATGAACTGGAGGAAAGGGTGGAACCTAAAGTGCCAACGCCTGTACCAAGAAGGAAGTATGATGTCCAAAGAGACAAATTGCCAATAAAGTCACTGAAAAAAGACAGTGAGGAAGTGCATGAAGTTAAGCAGCTTGACGGGAACCAAGATCAAAATATTGAAGTTGACATGAGACGTATGTCTTCAGCCTTATCACTAGAGAACCAGAGTGAGACATCCACAAATGAAGCACAGGTGGTGAGACCTCTGCAGCCGGCCAAGACTAATCAAAACAGACAACATCCCCTAACGTACCCGAAGGAGACAGAGACTGAGGAACAGAAAGAAAAACTTTTATCGACACATTGGGAGAAAACAAGAGGTGATGATCAAATGTCAACACCCACTCTCCAGGAACAAAAGCGAGAAAAGCTGCCAATGCAATCATCACAGAAGTATGTAGGGAACAAACAAATAAAGCCTCAAAAGGTGATGTGTAATTCAAAGGAGGATGACGTACATAAGATAGAGGAGGTGCCTTTGAGAACACCAGTAAGAACTAAAGGGAAACTTACAGCACCAAACAAAGCATCCAAGTCTAGCTTCAAGGAAAGAGGTGAGAGGCAACCATCAATGGATGATCCTGAACAAGATCAGGGAGGCGAAGATAGTGTACCACCACATAAAACATCTGTGATAGAAGCCACTGAGAAGAAGTCACTGAAACCTATAGAAAAAATGCCCTCAGTAGATGCTTTTGACCCACAGGCAGTAAAGAAAACAGAAAGGCCTATCGTGATAAAGGCCGTACCACCAAAACCACCTGCAAGGATGAAAGGCAAGGCCAAGGGGACATTGGGAAACCAGTTCTTAAGAGACTCCAAGGCAAGTCAAGATGAAGAACAAGTCCTGGTCAGTCCTGTGTTAAAGAAGGAACTTCAGGTAGCTCAAGACTTGGTGGAGCCTTTCGAAAAGAAATATGAAGAGAATACTGAAGGTGAGAGGGAACGACCTGTCACACGGGACATTGAGACTGAACAGGAAGCTAAACAACTAGTCAAGAGTAAAGAGAAGGACATGGAAATTAAACAGCCGTTGCTGCCAGTGAGGCCCTCAAGCAGGGAGCCTAAATTGGATGAGGGCAGGAAACACCCGGTCCGACCAATGGGCTTGGAGAATAAGCCACCAGAGCCCTGCAATAACGTTCCTCTTCTCTACATTACGGAGGACGACGCCTTCTCTGAAGCAGCATCTGAGAAAACTGTGGACTCCAGCAACATCCAGCCTTTAACTTTCACTGCTTTCGCTCCAACTCAGCCAACGCTTATCCAGCTATTACCTAAGTTGACCAAACTACCACAGACACCCATGGAAGCTGCAGAGGATATTGGTGATAGTATTGAGAATGAACCAGAGATGCTGGAAGCTGCTGTCAAGATTCAGGCTGCGTTCAAAGGTTACAAGGCCTGTAAAGACATGTGTCCAGTTTTCAAGGAGGTTTTTAAGAACCAGAGTGTGGAACTTGGTGGTACCATTCATCTGGAGTGTGTAACAGAGGGAAAGCTTGATACTGTTCGCTGGCTTAAGCATGGACAGCAAATTATCAGTGACCAGCGGCACAGGATGAAGACTTTAGAAGGTGTCTGTGTATTGGAGGTCACCGACGTCAACATCAGGGACAATGGCGTTTACACCTGTGAAGTCATCAATAACTTTGGTGTGATCTCCTATAGCAGTAACATAACAGCACAACAGACTCAACATCCCACTCCAGCCACCACCACCAAGCCTGTTCACCAACTGCTTGCAGCCATAACTCCCCTTCAACCAGTTCCCCAAAAGCCTCAAGCCCTGGCCAAGCCAATGCCCCAGGATCCGCCTCCAACTCAGACTCCGGTAGCCTGGGTAGCCTCAGCCAATGACTTAACTGGCCATGTTGTTGAGAGTGAAAATGTATCTTTGTGGGAGGCCTACAACCTGACAGAGCAGGATGCCCAAATTAGTCTGCAGGAGAGGAGGAAAGCCTCGCTTATTCCTGCCAGTTCAAGTAAGTGAAATGGTTGAATGGATCAAGATGTGTTCACTTGAGACGGGTTTGGACACCGTGCACGACCCACTCCATTGTTTTCCTATGGAGAAAGCGCCATGGCAATTTCAGGGAGGGGAGGGGCCATGTGCCTTGACCTCGCAGCGGTTTCCTGCAGAGGGGACTCGCTTCGAAGTTGAAATGATTTCAACTTTGACCCGGCGTGCCACATGATGTAACGTACCAACCAATAGATTTGCAGTACAGTCCAAAAAGCCAGAATGTTTTAAGCTGTAGCTGATTTTGTGTGTGTTTTAAACTTGCCGTGCTCGAGAACACAGCCCCCGACCTAGCGACGCGCGGGGTGTCCAACCGCATCTCAAGTGAATGCATATTCAGAATGTCAATATGATCAGGGAGCATCTAGACTGGCTGAGGTGCTCCTGGCTGTGACTACCTTTAATTCCTTCCTTGTTCTTTAGAAATGAGAGTTTAATAGCAATCCAATATCCATAAGTATACATATTTGATCAACTTTGTAAACTGGGAATTTTTCTGTACTGATCCTTCTCTCTCAGTGTCCAGTCCTTCTGACTACGACACAGCTCCAGATTACATGGAACCCGTTGAATCCGCTCCTAAACTCAGGTCAGATATGAAGGATGCATGCCAGATTTAAAATGATACCATTGCTCTGTAGCAACATAACCAAAATAATATAATCATCACAGCGAGGATCCCAAACAAGAGGATCAGATGGCTGTAATGCACGATAAACTGACAGCTAAAACACAACCACAAAAGAAACTCCGGAAGGTCAAAGGTCAGCATGACCAATTTCGAAACTGAAAGTCATCATCGAGATCACACCTTGAAGCACAGCTTATGATATGTTTCTGTGTATTTTTTCCAGGTGAATTTGACAGCAAATTGAGGACACCATCTCCAAAGCATCACCGTGCCCACACACCATTAGCTGGTACAGTATCAGGATCAGAGTCAGAGGGAGATGAAGATAGAAGAGAGGTTTACCTTTTTTTATAACAAGTTCACATACAGTATGTCTGCATACAAACATCCCTGATAATGTCTCGTATTTGCTTGTTGGTTTTATTTACCAGACCTTTGACATCTACGTGGCTCGAGCTGACTGCAGTCCAAGCGGTGGAAATAAGGAAACTTTTATTCTGAAGGAGGGCCAGTATGTGGAGGTTCTGGATTCTGTCCATCCGGACAAGTGGTTGGTTCGCACAAAGCCTACCAAAAACAACCCTGTACGACAGGGATGGGTCTGTCCAGCCTATCTGGAAAAGAAGAGAAATGTAGGCAATATAGTTTTTTTATTTTTTTAATACTTTTTAACAGACAAAAATGCCAATTCTCTTCTAATAACCTCTATAAATGTTTGCTTTACATTTGCTTGTGTAATTCAGATAATAATGTTAGGATGACAGCAGACATTTTCTTTCTGTACAGTTAAATATATTTACAACAGAAGTTCAGGCAGGAAGCCTGAAATGGCATATTTGCATATTTGTTCAAAGCAAAAGCATATGATTATTGGGAGTTTTACTGACTGAAAACAACATTTCCATTTGGATCAGGAGACGTTCCCACTAAGGAGAGCTCCTCAAGAGGAGCTGGATGGGATCGGGTCTACAGGAGAAGAATACAGGAGAACACTGAGGTCATAGCAGGGCAACATCTATAAAGGGCACCAGGGAATCATGATTACATTTTAAATGATGCTCATGCCTGATGTTATGTTACAAATTTCCTTTCAGGGATTAATAAAGTGTTCTCTTCACAAGATCGAATGACAATTGTTCCCATAACACCCAAAGTTCACCCACATACCCAAAACATTATGCAGGTTGTTTGTTTAACTTATTATTTTACCTATTATTTATTTAAACTAAACTGTAACAGATAAACAGTTCTTAGATCTTGGATCTTTTCGATACCAGCTGATTTCAAGGCATTTCAAGTCGTAATTGCAGATACCTGATTATTACAGTAGGAAATGCAAAGGTGGTATTTTCACATCCCACAGGGAAACAATACAATTGTAATATTCACAACATAAATATCAAACACACGCAGTACCTGCATGTCTATATAATAATAATAATGTAATATTTAATAATAAATAATACTAATAATAATATAAAATCTGCCTCTATCTAAAGCCAATTGATCCAGGGCCTGGTGGATGGTGAGGTAGAGTTTGTGAAAGAGATGAAGGAGTTTGCGTCTCATCACCTGCATCACATGGAGAGCAGCCGCCATGTCCCGGCCAACGTGCTCAACCAGAGAGAAACCATCTTCAGGAACATCAGAGACATCATACTCCTCCACGAGAGGTAGCACACATAGGCCCCTGCAACATTCCTGTTGATTACCACAGGCCTGGAGGGGGGGAGGGAGTTGGCGGGTCACACTGTGTGGACAATGGGGTTGGGGGTTGTTTATTGAAATTTTTATTGGCAACCCTGTAGAGTCCAAAGCCAGTAGGGGTGGGGGGTGGAGTAGGTTTTGGCTAGGGATTCTCCCCAGCCTCAATTTGGCATTGGGAGTGTGTGTTGTTGGTGGCTGGTTTAAGCAGCCTCACCTGGCCCGAGTCAGACTGATTAGACTCTGGGGCTGGGTGAGGTTGCACACCTGTGGGGCATTGACCAATCAAGGCCCACAGGTTAAACCAGCCACCACCACACACACTCTAACATGCACTAACATGTCAGCATGTACCACCTGCTCTGCCTGCTTAAACCATTCTCAAACCCTGCAATAAACCGATTTACTCATAACTCCCTGTGTCCTGGTCATCGGAGGAGCCCTGAAAAGCCACTTAAATGGTGGGTAGCAGGGTCGACTGCTACAATTTTGTGGTAACTTTTGTAGTATTGCATGCTGTGATTGTTCAGCCTCACTTATAAGTCACTTTGGATAAAAAAGTCTGCTAAATGTTAATATATGTTCTTTTCGCAATGTTTCTGCTGTCTATATATTTCCATGTGTGTAAAATCCAGTGTCCTTAATATTGATTCTGAACTTGATTTTGTCTGCTTTTAAATCCAGATCCGTTCTGCCCAGATTCGCTGACTGTGCCACAGATGATGACGTGGCCATGCATCTGCTGAAGCAAGCGGAAGAGTTTGAGAAGTACATCCACTACATGGTGGGCCAAACCCAAGCTGAGGCCTCCGTCACTGTCCAGCAGTATTTAAACACGAGGGTATGTCTCATTTTATATACCAATGTTTTGTGTTTCATTTGTTTGTTTTTGAAAGTTGAAATTCATCATTCAATATTCAGGTTTGCACTGAATGCAATGTATTTAGCAGTCTGTACTATTTTCTATTGTTTTTTATACACTAGAATACAGCAGAGCCAGGGAACCCTGAAACCACTGCCATGGACATCCTCACTTTCCTTCAGAGACCCACAGAACGCATTCAGACCTACCAGGCCTTACTGAAGGTAATGAGTTCATGTCAAGTCAAGCTCATCTCTCATCTTGTATAACCTCTTAAGCACAGTCTCAAAAGTCCCTCATTTATAAGAGCAAAAAAAATGAATGAACCAAACCCCTGACTATAATGATACTCAGTAACATGTCATTTATACATCCAGCCACAAGGTATTGCTGTTGTATTGTTAATTCATCTTGACCACGTGCCTTAGAAAAGAACTGGACTTTTAGGTCATGCGCTGAACATCATATGGTTTGTCGTTAAATAAATGACTAGCACAAGCTAGCTGTTCATTTCAACAATGTTTGATCATTGAAAATTATGAACACTACATGGTACCAGTAGTGGATACTAAAGTGAATATCCGCTGTTGAAAATTCTGAAACGCGACATGGAGTCTTTGAGGCCACCAGAGGGTTTGAAACTTATGGCGAATCTTGACTGCAATTGGCGGACTTTCAAGCAGCAATTCAAGCTGTACATCTCAGCGATCGGGTTGGATACAAAGCCAAACAAAAGGATGACAGCGTTACTGCTAACTGTAGGCCCACATGCGATTTGTGTTTGATCAACCAGATAACAACATGAAACTGGAGGAAGTGATAAAGAAGTTTGATGCACATTGTTCTCCAAAGAAAAATAAAACTTATGAGAGGTACGTGTTTTGTTCATGGATGCAGCAGCAAAAGGAGACGTTTGAAAGCTTTCTCACAGATCAGAAAATGAAAACACAGACATGTAATTTGTCTATGATACGTGGTCAGATTGTCTTTGGGATATATGACAAAAAGGTCAGAGAACGTCTTTTGAGAGAAACTGAACTGAGACTGGAGGATGCTGTAAAAATATGCCATGCCAGTGAGCAAGCCCAAAAGCACGATAAGACTTTCAGTGACATGAATATTGGCACAACTGTAACTAATGACAGTGCAGCAATTGGTGCTGTGTTATTCAAGGGGAAGAAATGTGAACAGTACAGGAATGCAAAACAGTTGGAGGACGGGGCATTCAGCTGCAAGCGATGTGGTTTCCAGCATCAACCAAGGCAATGCCCAGCATTTGGTAAAATGTGCATGAAATACAATGGTAAGAATCACTTTGCCAAGCAATGCTTATCAAAAGGCAAAAAGTGTAAAGGACAAACTGTACATGTTGTTGAGGGCACTGATTTAGGTGAGACATTTTTTGTAGGAATGGTGTCATGTGACTCATCAGAGAGAGCCACAGAAAATGTGCAGCCCACAGTAATGGACAATGCAGAACATACTGAGTGCAGTAAAAGGGGACAAATGGATTGTGCCGCTGCAGGTAAATGGAGCATTAGTTACACTGAAACTAGACACTGGGGCGAAAGCAAACTTGATCAGTATGAGTGACATTAAAGCCATAAAAGAAAAGCCCAAAATGCAGAAAAAGACAGTACCACTGAAGGACTACAATGGACAGAAAATATGTTTTCTGTAGTTGCTGAAGGACATGATTCACTGTTAGGTGACCAAGCTTCGGGACTGGTTAAGAGAGTCTACCGCATCAACTGTGCCAGTGCAGCTATGAGTGCACCAAGTGACTCAGTAGATTCCATAGTACAGAGCTTCCCAGACATCTTCAAAGGATTTGGTGTCTTACCGTTCACATACAAGATCCAGCTTAAGGATGACGCTCAGCCTGTGGTACATGGTACATGGTGCTCCACGGAGAGTTCCTGCACCCCTGCATGGACGTCTAAAGAAAGAACTGGAGAGGATGACCACACTTGGAGTAATCAGAAAAGTTGAAGAACCTACAGACTGGGTCAACTCAATGGTGTGTGTCAAGAAAAAGACCAATGATCTGAGTATGCATGGAGCCAAAGCATTTCAATGAAAACTTAAAGCATGAACACTACCAGATCCCCAAGCGAGAAGAAATCACAAGTGAAATGTCAGGTGCTAAGTACTTCACAAAGTTGGATGCGTCTCAAGGTTTTTGGCAGCTCAAGCTAGAAGAAGAGCACACCAAATACTGTACCTTCAACACACCATTTGGCCGATATTGTTTCCTCAGAATGTCCTTTGGTATCATATCTGCATCTGAAATCTTTCATTGAGCAATAGAACACATAATAGAAGGTCTAGAGGGAGTCTGGGTCTATGTGGATGAAATCATCTGCTGGGGCTCTACAATGCAAGAACACAATGAGAGACTGACTAAAGTGCTACAGAGTATCCAAAAAATGGGCTGACACTCAACAAAGCCAAGTGTCAGTTTGGCGTCCAGGAAATCATGTTCCTGGGAGACATACTATCTGCTCAAGGAATAGAGCCAGATAAAGATAAAGTAAATGCCATACTACAGTAGATATGCCCCGACCTACAGACAAGAAAGGAGTACGATCATCATGGGAATGATCAACTTCATTGGAAAATTTATTTCTAACTTGTCAGCCAAGACAGCCTGCCTGCGAAACCTCCTACACAAGGCAAATGAGTTTACATGGACAGCGAGGCATGGACATGAGCATCGAAGAGTGGACAAAACTCAAAACAACGCTGACTACTACACCTGTACTCACCTTCTTTGACCCTGCAAGGAGAATCAAGGTGTCCACAGATGCATCGAAAGATGGCCTTGACGCGGTCTTACTTCAAGCAGAGGGAGAGGATGTCGGTACGCTCAGATAGAAAAGGAATGTCAAGGCTTGGTGGTTGGACTGGAAAAGTTCCATGGGTACATCTGCGGCCTTCCCACCCTTACAGCTGAGACAGACCATCGACCACTGGTTGCCATCATAAAGAAGAACTTGAATGAGATGTCTCAGAGAATTCAACATCTCATGATGAAGCCACAAAGATATGACTTTGATCTGATCTACACACCAGGCAAACACATAGTGCTCGCAGATGCACTATCCCGAGCACCCACAGTGAATCATGTGAGCTCTACAGGAGACGACACTGATGCTCCTGTGAGTATGGTCACTGCTACCCTGCCTGTTTCAGACACAAAATAAGTAAATAGCAGAACAGACAGCAAAAGATACAGAGTTACAAACTGTTGTAGAGAACATTCATACTGGTTGGCCAAAAGGTTCCTGTGCAAAATACTACCACATCAGGCCAGAGCTGAGTGTTGCAAATTGACTATTACGAAGACAGAGCAGAATAGTAATTCCACAAACTCTACGTCAAGACATGCTCACGGATTCACGAGGGACACCTCGGAATTGAAAAATGTAAAAGGAGAGCGAGAAACATTGTACACTGGCCTGGCATCAATCAGGACAATGAGAAATGTGTAGTGCAATTGTGAGACCCGCCATCCGTCTCTCTCCCATCCTGTTTCACCTGACCGTGAGGGCTGAAACCCTTACAAATGGTAAAGGCTATTTAATTGTGATTGACTACTATTCAAACCTGAGATGGTGCTGCTCCAAGCAGTGTCCTAACACATGTCAAATCCATCCTCGCCAGACATGGAATTCCAAGGATTGTCGTCAGTGACAATGGACCATGCATTAACTGTAAGGAGTGGCAACAGTTTGCAGGACACTATGACTTTCAACATGTCACATCCAGTCCCTTGTATGCTCACTCAAATGGCAAGGCTGAGAAAGGCAGCCTTGCCTGCTAAAGAATGCTACAGACAGCAAGTCTGATCCCTATATTGCTCTGTTGAGCTACCGAGCATCACCTCTGGACTGTGGTTTATTGCAAGCTGAACTCTTAATGGGTTGTAAGTTACGCACCACACTACCCTGCTGTGCAAAGAAAAATAGAATAGACAACTGAGACAGAAACTTGAGCTGTTAAAATGGAAACAAAAATCAGTCTCAAACCACTATCAAAGGATGATGTCAGGATTGAGGATCCAAATGCTTGGAACAGGAAAGCCACTGTTCTTCAGGAAGTAGGACACGGTCAGGACTGAGGAAGGACAGATCCTCAGGAGGAATCGCCGTTCCCTGCTCAAAACAAGAGACATTCCAAGATTCAGAGACAAACACACCAAACTTACCTGTGTTGAGGAGATCCACGCGTGCAGCAAAAAAGCCTGAGAGACTGAATCTCTGAGTAAACAAAAGACTGAGAAAAGCTTAAAGTTCATAAGAAGCTTATCAGTGTTGACTGATGTGTTAAGAAGTAAAAAAAAAAATTTATTGAAGCAATGCAAATTCATTCATATGTTTGATAGAGCACTAAGTTGTGTTACTGATCTTCATTATTTTTTCATAAAATGTTGATTAATGTTTAAACCTCTAAGGAGAGGGGATGTAATGATACGTAACATGTCATTTATACATCCAGCCACAAGGTATTGCCGTTGTATTGTTAATTCATCTTGACCACGTGCCTTAGAAAAGAACTGGACTTTTGGGTCATGCGCTGAACATGATATGGTTTGTCGTTAAATAAATGACTAGTACAAGCTAGCTGTTCATTACAACAATGTTTGATCATTGAAACTTATGAACATTTCACTAACCTCCTGCTTTAATTTGTATGTTCACATTGTATAACTATATAATTATGTTCCTCCCAAGGTATTGCTGTTGTATTGTTAATTCATCTTGACCACGTGCCTTAGAAAAGAACTGGACTTTTAGGTCATGCGCTGAACATCATATGGTTTGTCGTTAAATAAATGACTAGTACAAGCTAGCTGTTCATTACAACAATGTTTGATCATTGAAACTTATGAACATTTCACTAACCTCCTGCTTTAATTTGTATGTTCACATTGTATAACTATATAATTATGTTCCTCTGATGAGCTGTGTTTGTTTGTCAGGAAATGATCAAGAATAAGGCCAAGAGTGGCCAGAACTGTTGTGTTCTGGAGGATGCCTTCTCCATGGTGTCCTGTCTACCCTGCAGGTCAGATAAAATGCGGCAGGTCTCTCTCATAGAGAACTACCCTGCACCGCTGTCTGCCCTGGACGAGCCCGTACGACAGGTAAAGGAGAATGGGACACTTTGTATGCCAACAATTATCTCAGCAAATCAACATTTGTTAGGCCATCAAGTTCAGGAAGTGAAACTGTTTGGAAACTGCCTTTTAATGTCAGTACTTCAATGTGCACATACATTGTGCACCTTTCCTTTTAGGGTGTCTTAACAGTATGGGAGGAATCTCCAGAAATGAAGATAGCTTCTAGAGGGCAGCAGAGACAAGTCTTTCTTTTCAAGGCCTGTGTGATTCTGTGTAAATTGAAGAGAGGCCCCAGTGTAAACACTGACACCTATGCTTTCAAAAACAAGATGAAGGTAAGATGGAAAGGGTTATGCTTAATGCAAATGAAAAAAAGCATCCAATTAGCATTTGGATGTGTTTTTTTCTTCTTGGCATGAAACAACAAAAATATATTGGGTAATGAATATGATTGCAAATTATTCATTTCTAATTATCAAATAGTTTTAAAACTATGAAAGCCATGGACAGTGGAATGAATATTCACATCATGACACTTTGAATTAATATGTTTTACTGACACAATATCACTCTCTCCTTTTCATCTCCTCCCTCCCCTCCCAGCTGAATGATATTAAGGTGAAGGACAGTGCCGGGGGAGGAGGAGATGAGAAGTCCTGGGTGCTGTGCCATGAGCACAGGGGCTCAGTGAGAACCTACACCCTGCAGGGGCGCTCTGCCCTGGTCAAACTCTCCTGGCTCAGAGACCTGAAGGAGCTCCAACAACACTCTAGTCTCACCACCTGCAGTGAGTCTCTCAATCTCATCTCTGTCAGCTCAATTGATCAAGGATTGATTGAGTTTGAGAATGTTAATTCCCCTTGATGCTTTTTGGGACATAATTAAATTGAATTACATTTAATTTGAAATTAAACATTTCAATAAATAATACATTAAACATTAACAATTAAGTAAAAGTGAATAACAACCATGCCTTTTCAAAATATTTCTATCAAAAATGCTTTCAAAGTTTAATCTCACTTGTCAGTTGGTTGGCAATTGTTGCAAATATCTTTGAAATGCAGAGGATCTTTAAGATGTATAATATAATGTTATATTGTTAATATACTTTCTTTGATTTCTGTCAATGTGCTTGTGTCTGTAAAAGGCCCAACGGTGTTTGAGGTGCTGCTGTCAGATGTCACGACAAAGATGGGACAGACCGTCAAGCTGACCTGCAGGGTCACAGGGTCACCCGCCCCTGTAGTCATCTGGCTCAAAGGTTAGGTCAGCTTATTGTCAAGTAATTTTGGATAAAAGTGTTTGCTAAATGGCTTTGTTGCTATTGGAAAACAACAGCGACCATTACACTGCCAACAGACCTTCACAACTTGTTAAAAGTTTTTTTATTGAACGGTGCTTAATGCAGTGTAAATGTCTTGTGTTCATAGATGGTCTCCACCTGGACGACGACCCCCGCCACATCATCACAGCCGAGCGGACGGGAACCTGCAGTCTGATCCTGGATGGCCTGACTGTAGAGGACTCGGGCCAGTACGTGTGCTACGCCACCAGCTCCATGGGCAACGCCAGCACCCTGGCTAAGGTCACGGTAGAGGGTAAGTGTGTGGTGGCAAAGAGATGCCACCAGGGGGGGGGGGGG
>OMNO01018670.1:3538-14535 GCA_900303215.1 Trachyrincus scabrus | reverse complement strand
GGGAGTCCATGTTCCCGTCGAAGCCTGCCGTGGGACAGCGTGCGGCCAGAACACACACACACACACACACACACACACACACACACGCACACACACACGCCCGCACACACACACACACACACACACACACACACACACACACACACACACATGCACACGCACATGCACACACACACACACACGCTGAGCAGCTTGGCAGGGGCCCGCTGTGTTGTGGAATGTATGAGAGGGGACTTGGCCAGGCGGGCTGCTTGGCAGGTTGGCCCCAGAGGGATCACCCAGAGTCTGAGGACTCCAGCCAGGGCCAGTGAGCTCACAGGGGCCGGAGACTCAGGGAAACACTACAGAGTATAGTACTTTATAGTGCTATACTATACTATACTATAGTACTTTCATATTTTATCTTTATCAAAATGTTATGTACATTTTTGTGTAAATATGCATTTATTGTACAGTATATGTAATATGTTTATTGCCCTGCTGTATTCTTTATGTTTATATTTTTTACCGTATTTTTTACCGAGACCCCACACTGTATGAGCTGTTGTATATCCCTGTTCTCCGTTGTCCACCTTGACCCTAAACATACGCTTTCATTCATTTATTTTATCTTTTACAATGAACTATAAGTTTGAGAAACTGACGGGCATGATGTTCACTTGAAAGTGGAAAACGATATTTTGGCCTCTACATTTTGGCCTCTAAAATGATTGAATTGTTTAATAATAATGGTTATTCTCACAATATATCAGTTGGACTGGAAATAATACCTAGACAAATACTACATATTGTCTTCACATGATAGGCTAACTATTATTTGTTATGACTTTATGTCATTCCTTCTGTGTGCCGGTCAAAAGCTGCTGGCCCCTGTGTCCTTTCTCAGAAGGGCGAGGGAACACTATTAAAACATTCTGCCGTTTGCCAAAGCCAACCTCAATTTCCACTTCAACATAAATGTGAGGAGTAACCGACAACCTCAGCCTGACCGCACAACTACCCTACATAGCCTCCCCGAGATGCTGTTGGTACCATCGGTTTAGATATTATTTTACATACGGCTTTACTCTGTCTATTTTGGCACCACAGAAATCAACACTGTCCGAAGTGTTGGGTGTATGTATTATTGGCACGCTACTTCAGATCATACATTTTCTCAAAAGCCTTGAAGCTATTTGGCACAGAAATGTAAATAATTTGTACGTGATGGTTTTTTTTTTTTTCTTCTTCTTCTTCTTGTTGGATTCCGAGGGTCTGGTTTCCCATCTGAACGCGTCAGTGTCAAGTTTGGAAGCGCTGAGCTGACAAATGGAAATCAAACACGCACCGCGCCATGACTTACGCCTTGTTTTTTTGTAGTGCGACGCTGACCTCTAGCGGACATTGATTGGATGTGCAAGGTTGAGTCCAACAGTAAACTGTGAATAACGGTAGGCCCGTTCTAGAATATGATATTGTATTTGAACTCATTCATTCAAAGCACAAAGTTCACAAACGGCCTGATTGGTCGGCTGGGAAGCATCAAAGGGTAGTACACACTGACTAGTACACACTGACTGAAAAAAACCTGAATGTGTTGTGTCATGGACACACAATGGCTGCTGGGTGCATTGGGTGCTCAAGGCCTCAGCTTATTGTCAAGCTCAGGGTGTGACATGATAAAAAATTTGCTGACTAAGGTTAAAACACGACCAATCATTCTTTACACACAGTGAACTCAAACTGTAGAGGTCGTTTCCAATATGTAGCCTATGTTTTAAGAGACATTTAATCTAAAACATTAAATTAAATTACATATGGAAATTAAAGGATTGAAAAGTATATTGAAAAGTATTAACCATTCAGATCATGCTCATAAATGTGTTATAAATATGCATTAACATATTTATAATTTATGCACACCTATTCATGAGTTTATTGGAGAGGCAAGGGGTAGGCATTAAGTGCATTAAGATTGACAGTAGGCTATCCACTCCATATTTGCTATTCTAGAACAAACATGCTTTTTTACCCTCAATTGCGATACAGATTTTGTATTATATATCTATTGACTATTCTTTTTTCGCGTTGTTTATCATTCAGTGTATTTGATATAATGTTTCGAGACACACACAAAATGTCCCTTGTAACCGGAGTTTTCCTTAAGTTTACCTCAAATATTCCCATGGACTTCCGACCGGATGGGGCGGGACTTTCTTCTCTGCCACGGAGCGTCACCACTGTGTGCGCGTGTGTGTACGCTTTGACGTACTGGGGGCGCCATGTTTCCTCCCGGCGACCGCTCCCGCATTGAGCACGTTGCTTAGGAAAGCACACAAAAAATTGTATATCTGTAAAATTGCTTTGAACGTTAATATATAATACACAATCCAAGTGCCGCACACACTTTAGGGGGGGGATTGTTGGTGAGTTTGTTTCATTGATCTATTTATTGACGGTGTTATGGCGCTAGTAGTGAGTGTGGGTTTCTGAGCTATTTGCTAAGTCTTAACAATTAGCGGTTAGCATCGTAGCTAGCCTAGCCACAGCTAACGTGCTCAGAACGGCAGCGTGACGCTTTAATCGCAGCCCGATCGCTGAAATCACCACTACGTACATAATCGTACGTGGTCGTTGTTAAGTTTGACTTTGAGGTTGAACGACGCCTGCCGTAAAACGTGTTTTAAGTGTGTAAGTCGTTCACAGTATGGTTGACGAGGCGATACGGGCTTCTACGTAGGCAGGAATAACAGACTTGACTTTTCCTTGTCAGTGTCCCACTATTCCTCCAGTATTCGAGACACTTGTTTATATTTAGTGTGAGGCAATGACTTGTGATGTGATCTAGACATAGACTGTATCTAACTCGGAGAACAGGTGCAACCTTTCCACTGAGACCAAGCGTCATTTACTCCCTTCCAGGTTGTTCACCTGCATTGCAGGAGGTGTTGAGGTCCAGGATGTCGGAGAAGAACACAAGGATTGCCATTGTCAACCATGACAAGTGCAAGCCGAAGAAATGCCGTCAGGAGTGCAAGAAGAGCTGTCCAGTGGTTCGCATGGGTACGATTTCACACTTCTCTTCGATGATAAACTTGATCAGATATAGATTTTTTTTAAATGTATCTCATGATAATCTTGGTTCCTGTTTACTTCGTCGTGCGCTCCAGGTAAACTGTGCATAGAGGTGACACCACAAAGCAAGATCGTCTGGATCTCTGAATCGCTGTGTATTGGATGTGGAATATGCATCAAGGCAAGTGGTCTTTCTTAAGTTACCTGTTGATGCTTCAAACCTATCTTCTTGTGTTTTTTTTTAATGGTGGTTGGCAACTTGCCATGCCTGCTTATTGGTGCATCACTGTCTCTACAAACCCATGATCACACGATTTAAACTCAACTATCTCTTCCGTTTTCATAGAAATGTCCATTTGGCGCCCTGTCCATTGTCAACTTGCCAAGCAATCTTGAGAAGGAAACCACTCACAGATATTGTGCCAACGCTTTCAAGTTGCATCGGTGGGTTCATTACTATTTACTATTTAGTCATTCAGTGTACGCATTTATCCAAAGCGACTTACAGTCAATTCAGATACATGTTAGGTAGGCATCTTGCTCAAGGGTTACCTGCAGGTAGGCCTCAGGCACCGGGATTGAACCCAGTACCCAGTTTTTACTCCATTCGAAATACCCTAACCCCTAACTAGACCATCCTGCTCCCAATGCAAGTAAAGCCTTGATCCATACTGTAGCTATGGCTGTTGTTCTGTAGTTATTTACTCTTCTGTGGTATTCCAGATTACCTATCCCTCGACCCGGTGAGGTTCTGGGTCTGGTCGGCACCAATGGAATCGGGAAATCCACAGCGTTGAAAATTCTTGCGGGAAAACAAAAGCCCAACCTGGGAAAGTTTGATGTAAGTTAACGTGGTGTACTGCGATGGTACTACTGTATTATAATTACATATGTAAGTTAACGTGGTGTACTGCGATGCTACTACTGTATTATAATTACATATGTAAGTTAACGCGGTGTACTGCGATGGTACTACTGTATTATAATTACATATGTAAGTTAACGCGGTGTACTGCGATGGTACTACTGTATTATAATTACATATGTAAGTTAACGTGGTGTACTGCGATGCTACTACTGTATTATAATTACATATTACTAATATTTAATATTACAGTAGCATTTGCTATGGTTCAATTCATAAACCAACACTTTAGTTTATAAATTAATAAATGCACGAATAAGTGCACAATAACCTTTTGTGCCACAATGTGGCAGTTTAATTAAGGCACATTTTTCTTATCTCAAGTTCATTTTCCAGAACCACAGTGTAATGTTTTGCTAAGTAGGTTACCCCATACGAGGAATTTGTCTCGGTCCGTTAAAATGTACTAATAATAATCCCACGCATTCGCTCCGTGGCCTCCAAGGATCCTCCAGACTGGCAGGAGATCCTCACCTACTTCCGTGGTTCTGAGCTCCAGAACTACTTCACCAAGATCCTGGAGGACGACCTCAAGGCTATCGTCAAGCCGCAGTACGTCGACCAGATCCCCAAGACCGTCAAGGTCAGTTCACACCCATACAGTAACATATAGTTTTTGACTGGGGTGGTGTATCCAAATGCTGAGGTTGGAGTTGATATTTTCGTTGTTCCTTTGAATGTATTGTTGCATTCGCAGATCTTAATTCATTGAACGACCGCTGTTTATGACATCACGATGACACGATCATTAATCAATATCGGTATCGCCATATAGTAGCTTATGGCTATCAGTATCAGCCAATGAATGCATCCCTAGTGTACGTGTTCTGTTATGTGTGGGTTAATATAAGATATGCCCAAATAACCCACATGTTTGCTCCCCAGGGCAGCGTAGGAGAGATCCTGAGCAGAAAAGACGACTCCAAGACTGAGAAGATCGTGTGTGATCAGCTCGGTACGTTAACAATTCTTCCTGCTCCTTGTCCCAGTCTGTCACCGTTCCCCTGGACTCGTGTGTAAAAATCTAAAACACAAAAGTACAACAAGGCAATCAAAAAATAGAAAAATATACATAACTGAATTCGTTATAATATGTGTAACTAATTACTATTTTGTAATTTAGCAGACACTTTTATGCACGGCTACTTACAATAAATGCCATTCCATGAAGGTTAGATAGAACCCAGAACCTTTTGGATGGCGGTCAAATGCCCTAGCCGCTGTAAACCAATGTTGTTTTCTTCCATTGGTCTGTGTCTCAGATCTGACCCACCTCAGGGACAGGAATGTGGAGGACCTTTCTGGAGGGGAACTGCAGCGCTTTGCCTGTGCTGTGGTCTGCATCCAGAGAGCCGACATGTAAGACCCAACACACGCCTGGGCCTATCTGTAGTGAACCGGGCCTGTCTGTAGTGAACCGGGCCTGTCTGTAGTGAACTGGGCCTGTCTGTAGTGAACTGGGCCTGTCTGTATCACACGTGCATCTTTTGTTGTACGACAAACACTACAGTTTTTCACAGTTACTTAAATGTACTACGAACACGGGTCCCAGTTGTTCTGCTTTGTTTATCTTGTCTGACTGAAGTCTCTCTGCCTCCTCCTTAGCTTCATGTTTGACGAGCCCTCCAGCTACCTGGATGTGAAGCAGCGCTTAAAGGCTGCCATCACCATCCGTTCCCTCATCAGGCCAGACAGGTCGGTTACTACTCACACGAAGACCACTACCATGGAGAGCGCCACGATGGGGGCCTGATATTCTTGTCTAAACACACTCAAACACCGTTTACGTCGATGGAAATAGTATCATAAAAATCATAGTGAAAATGTAATAATTACAAGTCACAGAAAAACACGAGTAAAGCATTAAAGATAATTGTTAGGATTACGGGGAGAGTTGGTATTTTAATTCATGACAATACAGGGTTTTTCCTGCATGGCGGTATTTCCTGATGCCCCCCCCAAAGAGGTTTTAGCCAGTGCCAAAGTAAAATCATAATCATCTGCATGTGTGAACGGGCGACTCCGGAAGGGGTTCATATGTGAAAGCGGCTAGCAGGAGACAGCTAGCGGAGCTTTTTGGAAAACAGCTTTTGAATCGGATCACCTGTGAGGTAAGTTTCCAATGAAATTCAGCTTATTTTCTATGTATTAATGAGTATATGTATACATGTTTTATTCCGGATTGCCGGTCACTGTAGAGTTGTGATGGCGAAATCACCCCCACCTCAGAGGCTCGTCGTCTCATCAGGCGCATAGAATGAAATTCAGCTTGTTTTCAATGTATAAATATCACGAGTCACGTCAGTGACAATTTGCAGTAGTACATTTAATAATTGCCATTCAACATGTAAATAAGTCTTCATACTAAAATTCCATTATTCCATTGTTTTTATCTCCTCCGGCTGGTGTCTACCGAGGCCTCGTAGACACCAGCCGTAGATGTTGAACGGTTGTTCTCTGCCCTCAAGCTGCTAAATAAAGATAACATGATGTGTAATCTGCCATATGCTGTATAAGCCCCACCCCAAAATGTTAAAGCGTTGTTAATAGGATTTGTTGATAGTCATTGCGTTCTCCATTCAATTTCCAACAGGTGAAAACACCATTGAGGAACCGGCTCATGGATGACCACCGTGACGTGTGCTGCAGGGCGGCCGTTGACGGACCGACAGCTGATGACATTGACTACCATGGCCTTGTCAGATCCTTTTATCTAGTCAATACAAAGAGGAGGGTGTAATGCTCTGAAGCAGGATGTGACCTCTGCAACTGACTGGTCCTTCCAATGTTGTGAAAAATATATCTTTTAACCAGTTTTGTCAGTGGGGTTTCATTTCATTTCATATGTCTTAAACATATGGCCTGTAAAGCCCTTTGAGACTGTAACTGTGATTAAGGGCTATACAAATGAAATTGACTTGACTTGACTTGGCTTTACTCAATCATAATAGACATTTTGTTTATCAAATGGTCAGAAATAACAGGAAAATGCATAGATCTCTGTCAAATAAGGTAACACAGACTCATTGCTTTTACTGTACGCGGACCGATCATGCTTACTGCCGAGTGAAAATATTTACTATATATTTACTATATACATATATACAGATATATGCATATAGAAGTATATCTATATACAACTCCAATTCCCTCCACGGTAACAAAATATAGATCTTAACTGTTCTTTTAATATCAGTGCGGGTGTGGAAAGGTTATAATAGCATAATAATGTCTCAATGGTGTGCTAAAATTGGTAATTGAATGGCAATCGTGCTGGAACAGCATCGGTGGTGTAGCGGAGGTGTTGAGGTACATTTCACAGCCAGTGAGATCTTTGCAGGTCCTACTCCACATCCCTCGCTGGCAAACCAATATATTGTTTCAAGCCCAAAGTGGCCCCCTAACACCCCCAAATGTGCCATTTTAACCAATCAAATGGCAATGTTCTCTGATTTATATAGGGGTCCTTTCACAGTACTAGACACAGTGGTCTTTTAACAAATTGCCAGAATTCCCAATAATCCATACCATCTCTCTCTCTCTCTCTCTCCAAACCACAGTGATTTACACATCAGGGTGTGGAAGTGCAGCTTCGTGCGCTGACAGACCTGTTATTTGGTGTCAGAGGGGACTGCCATAAGGGCTTAGGGCTGGCCATGCTGATTGCACACTAAGTAGGGGAACATGTCTGTTTGCCAAATGAAGGGCATAAGGCAGTGAAACAGGACAGAAGAAAAAACTATCATCGTGTCCCCTAATCAGAGCTCTATTGTCCAGAAGAAAGTATAGATGTTTTATTACCAAAATTGTTGTGAAATAAAAGTACACGAAAGAAAAGTAAAATTGTGGGGTCGTGCGATGGATTTCTTCTTCTTTTTTTTTTGCTGACTCATTTGCAGCAAATTGGCTCCATTGGAAAGAGTCCGTCTTTGGACAAAAAAACAATCCACGCAACTAAGGGAAGTCAAATAAAAGAAGACAGGAATGAAGACGTTCATGATGATAACATTGAGATGGAGTCGACGAGCTCAATAGGGGAGAGAGAGAAAAAGACCAAATACAAAAAGGATCGCAAAAAAAAAAGGTTGCAGAATATTTGGACCGACACACATCACAACACGGGCAGGATAGTCATGGTTAGTGCTCCCAGGTAAAAGGTCCTGGGTTAGAACCCCAAACCCCAAAACCCCCCATAGTCTATCTGTAGGCACCGATGAGTAAGAAGCCTAACCCCGCCTGTAAGTCGCTTTGGATAGAAGCCTCTCCGAAAGTACTTTATTTAAGTAGTACTATACTATTACACTGTACGAGTAAGTGGCTGAAAAATGAAGTGTCGAAGAAAGAAGACTTTAGAATGTAAGACAGATAGGATACAGGCAGATAGGATACAGGCAGATAGGATACAGGCAGATAGGATACAGGCAGATAGGATACAGGCAGATAGGATACAGGCTTAAAGGATGCCTCGTTTTTTCCTTCCCAACAGCCCTGTCACGGAGCCCCCTTTTATTTCACGGTGTGTTATAGCGTCCACTCAATTTAATCACAGAGGGGTTTGTGTCGCAGGTCAATCTAACCTGTGTGTGGAATGTCAAACAGACTGAGTTGTTTACTTCACAATACACACCGTCCTGGAGTAAAGAAGCGCCTTTAATGAGCACACCATTTACATCCACTCAACATTTTATAAATACGATTAAAGATTGACATTGATAGCTGTCTGGGGATATTTAACCCAAGTCCGATATGCTGATAAGCTCAATATTAACAAAATCTAACGCACACACTGACACAGAGTTTTCCCCACTGTACATTGATGCTTAATATTTAATGATGTAGTAATAAAAGGGGAAAGATCGTCTGGCAGCAGCAGCCGCTAGTCAAAGCTAACCAAGTCACTCCACTCTGCGTTTTGCGCCAGTGAAGCACTTAAAGGAATAATACAGCCTAGAACACCTTAACATCGCTATAAAACGTCTATTGGAGATGTACACACCCCAGGTCCTATTTTACCGTTTTGTGTAGTATTTCAGTCTGCCGCGGCTAAACTGACGGAGAGTTTAATAGGAGAGTATGTCTTCAAATCGCTGTAGCATCAACCATAAGTATCAGATATTAGTTTCATTCCCATATGTATAATATAACAACTCAGGGGTTCTGTCTCAGAATCACTGCATATTACATTTTTGTAATGTTCCTATGGCGAGAAATCAGTAATTTAGTAAGAGGACTCACACATTATTGCCGGGCTAGCAGCCAGAATGCACTTCGGCTTTGCGAGCTTGGGGTTGGCCATGATCTCCGTACAGCATGGCCTCATTCGAAGAGGAAACGGCCTGGTAGTCACTGTTAACCCGGCTGATTTGGTCCGTTCTGGCAGCGGGGAGCCAAGATATGGCCGATGCATCTAGGTTTTGACATGCGGTCCCGGACAAATCGGGCAGCGATTCATTGGATATCTCTTTTTTTTCTTTCAACATAAACTTGCTAGCCTCAGCGATAGCTGCATACCGAAATGTTTGCCAAAGTAATGGCTATAATGTGCACAATTGAAATCCAGCACCGAAAAACTGCCATTGAGTGTTCTAGAATGCACCACTGGCCAGGCTAGCTCTCCCAGCCGAGTCACCAGCTCTATAATCCCGCGGCCATTGTCACGAAGGAACGGTCGAAACTTGATTGTCAGTGTGGCGTATTGTATCATAGCATACTGCCAAATGTCTAGCGAGCTTTCACAATTAATAATAAAGCCTGTTATACATATCGTTATATCAATTTGATTAATTTATTAAATTTATAATTGTACAATTTACAGAATGTTGCCTTCTGAGGGGGTAGCGAAAGTAATTCTGGGTAACGTAGGAAAATTGCACACTGGAGCAGATCAGATCTGACATGACAGCCAGTGGCAAATTGCAAATAATGATGTACGAAGTAAAAAAACTACACATATCGTAAAAATAGGACCTGGGGTGTATTGTACCTCACCAATAGACGTTTTATAACGATGTCAAAATGTTTTAGGCTGTATTCTTACTTTAAAAAGAGAAAACTAGCACAGCATTGGCAGACTTGGCTGGCTTGACAGGCACTGTGGAGCCTTTCATAACAACATTCAACATTGATTATAAAACATAGAAACGTGAAAACAGACACTGAGGTATGATGGTGGAGGCAGTCTGATTAGATTGAGCAGTCCTGCTTTCAAACCCGCTGTGGACACATACGCGTTGTGGAAAACGTCAATTATGCTCCGTAGCTGTCTTGGTTAGGTGTTACGGTTAAGCATCATGACAAATGTTTTCTAAGCATTTCATGGACGTGTACTGATTGTGAAATGAACATCCATCGATTCATCAGTTGCTGTTCTTTTATTAAAGCTCTGATTGCATCATTGTTGTTATAAGTGCCCCTGTGGTTTCCATGTCATGTACTAGAGATGTATTCAAGCCTATGTGCCCGTATACCTTTACATATGAGCATGTGGTAGCTGGGAATAGCAGGCCGGAATTAAAACCAAACGGTCTTAAAGAACACTGGTTGTGTTGAGGGGGAGGACATTTTGATCTCCTTACTGCAACACATTGGGCTCTTTGTTACAAACAAGGTGGGAATCAGCTGTGTGTGTGTGTGTGTGTGTGTGTGTGTGTGTGTGTGTGTGTGTGTGTGTGTCTGCCCACATCACCTTAACCAGCTTCTCATTCATGCTCTGCACCCTGATGCAGAGTGTGGGTCTTATTGCTTACATTTCTCTAAGGTTATGATATGAAAACTGTTCAATATGTGCAGATTAAGCAGAATTCACTTGTGTTGGTGTGGTTGAGTGTGTGTGTGTGTGTTTGTGTGTGTGTGTGTGTGTGTGTGTGTGTGTGCGTGTGTGTGTGTGTGTGTGTGTGTGTGTGTGCTGAGGAGGAGGACAATGATTGCAGTGTTTCAGAATGGAGCAGGTGAAGTTCCCTTTGAAGTGCTAAACACTGATGAATAATGCAAGGGTTCCCAAGCACGGGCGCTAATCTTA